>PVHP010027898.1:0-23509 GCA_004024765.1 Zapus hudsonius
CTCTCTCTCCCTCCCTCCCTCCCTCCCTCCCTCCCACCCTCCCTCTTGCCTCACCTCAAGGCTTCCTGAAACCTTGTCTTCCCTCACCACGGCCACCCCCACGCTCAGGGTCTGATCTCCTTCTCTGAGAACAACTTACCTCATTGTCAAAATGCAATGCAAGTGCTCTGCTTCAAGTCTCCTCCTCCTTCTGTCAACATCTGACAGGTAATAACTATTGTTTTGTGGAGGAACGTCAGGTGGGAGAGTCTAGCTCACTTAGAATTGGGATAGACAAAAGGTCTAATGTAACAAACAGTAATTTCTGACCCAAATTGGGCATTGGAAAGTGTAACAGAGGCAGAACTGTGATAACTATGGTGGGGCAGGACCCAGTGCCAGCCTTGGGAGAACGAGAAGCCCCGACTGCCGGGCTACTCGGGACACCCAAGGATAACAGACAACTCACTGTTCACTGAAGTCATTTGTGAGGTCGTGGGTGACAGGCACATCCATATCCCAGGAGGTCTTGAAACAGGCTGTATTGTGAGACTCTAATGAAGGAAATCAGTATCAAAGAGTTTTGAACAGACACAGGTGCTTAGTTCCTGGGGAGGGAGGGCATTGTCAAGGGGGACCAGTGGGGCTACAACTCTCAACACGTTATCTGGACTCCGAATCTGGCACAGAGAGGTAAGGTGAACTTCACCTCCCTCTCTAGGTTAGAGGGTGCATGGTGTCAAGGACATGGCTGAACTGGTAGCAAAGTCAATGTCAGCCCCAGCAATGATGACTTGAGGCTGCTAGAGGAGTCTGAAGTGATAGCCCCTAAATCTCCATGAAGAAAGGCTGCCCCGCCCTGCTAGGTTCTCTGAGCATGAGGAGAGCTCTGACAATCCCCACAGGGCATGCACTGCTTTAGGAAATCCACAAAGCACCCTGAGAATGCAGGCAGACTCAAACTGTGTTACCGTTAATAAGATAACTTCCTGTTGGCGCTTTTTCTAGCTATTCCAAAGAAAAACAGGTTCTAACTCTTCATATTTAGAAGAATTTGTTATGATTTGAATGTTATTTCCCTCCAAAATTAATTTTGAAATTTAAAGGCCCACTGTGGGGCCCTTAAGAGGTGGTAAAACCCAATTTCAAGGGTGAAATTAGTGCCCCAATTTAAAAAAATAAAAAGCTGGAGAGAGACCATGTGTCCCACCTGCCCTCCACCCTTCCACTGGGTGGGTGAGCAAACCTTTGAAGCAGTGAGCCAGTCCTCACCAGGTACCAGATCTGCCAATGCCTGGATCTCACACACTCTACCTTCCAGAACTGTGGGACAAAAATTTCCCAGTCTGAGGTATTTTGTTATAGCAGCAAACACAAATGAATAAAACAACATAGCTAATTCAGAAACTAAAAGTCAAGCTGAAGAACTTTTTTCTAGTCTTAAAAGTAAGATATATGATTCTGGCAAAAAAAAAAGTCAAAATCACTAGGTTCCCTTCAGAGCTTAAAATCAAGGCTGCCAGGACAGAACCCGAGCATTCTGCCCCACTTGTAAGCCATTGTTGGGCAACGGTGACTTTGGCTAGTGTTGAAGAAAAGTGGGGGTCATCTGGAGGTCTGGGGGATGAGTTTAGGGTGTCCTTGGGTCAGGATTTTATTGAAAATTCAAAAAGAGTAGAATGTTAAGTTAAAATTTTAAAAATTTTTTTAAATGATTTATCAAATATAAATCTATTTTTTGGCACGTGTGTGTATGTGCGTGTAGTATGTGTGGTATAGTGTGAAATGTGTGTGGTATGATGTGTGATGTATGTGGTATGGTGTACACATGTGTGTGTGGAGATGTGGACACCTTGTATGCATGTATGTGGAGGCCAGAGGAGGATGCATGGAGCCCTCATCTCACATCAGCGTGTTTCCTTGAGATGGAGCCTCTCACTCAACCTGGAGCTACCATTTTCACAAGCCCTGGTCTCTTCTCACACAGGACTAGAATTACAAACATGAGTGGCCACACCAAAATATTCACATGGGTACTGGGGAATCTAACTTAGTCTCAGACTTTCTCAGGCCCCCATGCTTTCACAGCAAGTGTACTTGACCACTGAGCAACCTCCCAACCCCCAAATTTCTACTTTCATAGATGAAGAAGTTGAGATTCAGAAGACACATGAAATTCCCAAAATCATGCCTCTGTTGATGGTAGACATTTAATAATACAAAAGGAGACCAAGTTTACAAAAAAATGCAATATTTAAACATTCTCATGGGTATGGTGGGATACACCCATAATCCTAATTTAGCCATAAGGTCAATGCCTTGCCTGGCCTATACAGTGAGTTCAAGAAAAGTCAGGATAAGTTAGTGAGATCCTAACTCAAAATGAAAACAGGGGTAGGGCTACTACTCAGTGGTAGAGTTCTTGCCTAACATATGCAAGAATTTAGGTTCAATTCCCCAATACCACAAAACAACCAACCAAACCAAAGCCACTTAAGTATCTGCTAGGAATTTAAAATATACAACTAGAAAATCAGTGTACAGTGCTCACGTTGAGAAACTACCAAGTATAAAAATATAAGCAAAGACATACTCAGTAGGAATATATATACACAGAAACTAAAGTAATATTTTCAGCTTTATTCACTGAAAAATATCATTAGAAAACTGGCAAATGGTCCTACCTTTATAATGCTTTTTTTTAAAGGGGGTGCTGGGAGATGGCTCAGCAGTTAAGGTGCTTGCCTGCAAAGCCTAAGGGCCTGGGTTCAATTCCCCAGTACCCATGTAAAGCCAGATGCACAAGGTGGTACATGTGTCTGTTCGCAGTGGCTAGAGTCCCTGGCATGCCCATTCTCTCTCTCTCTCTCTCTCTCTCTCTGTCTCTCTCTCTCCCTCCCTCCCTCCCTCTCCCTCTCCCTCTCTTTCTCTCCATATATATATATATATATATATATGTATGTATCTTTCTCTCTTCTTGTCTCTCTATCTCTCAAACAAATAAAGAAATAAAAATATTCGATTTTTTTTCAAAAAATGAGGATGCGGTCAAGAAAATAAATAAAAAGCTCTTCTGTATCTGTCAAGCAAAAGGGAAGTTGGTTTTGAGAACTGCTTGGATAAATGACTGCAAAACTGAGAACCCACGCACAGAATGTCAAGCACCTCCAGGAAAAGCATACAGTGGAAAGACACCATGACTCTTCAGGTTGGAGGAGCCTCAGGAGGAATGAGGAATTAGAGACCCCACCTCAGGTGCTGGACCAGCAAGCAAATTTCCAGTAAAATTGAGAGCCAAGAGGAAGAGGCTGTGCCTTCTGAGGTCTAAAATCTTAAAGAAGATTCAGTCTCAACCCCTGCCCAAAAGCACAGTAGACTCCCTTGCAGAAGAGAGACAGTCGTTGAAACCAGGAAGAACTCTGTTCCAGCTCCACCTCATCACTCTGTTTCAGTTTGATTTTCTTCTTCACTCCCTCAGCTACCTCTCAGAAAAGTGTTTTCTAACCCGATCTCCAAATGAGAAAGAAGTCCAGCAATGCTGATCTGAGTTAATTCTCCATGTCTTTCGAGATGAGGAGTAACGGCATGAGGAACCATTAGGGATCAGAAGGCAGAGCCATGACAGAGATGTGTGATCCTTGAGCACAATGCTAACATTGAGGTTAAAGATGACTAACTTCCAACAACACACCAGGTTTGCTTTGCTTAATTAATTCTTTTCTTCACTCTCTGACATCTAATGGACTCTTAAAGGAAATTTTTAAATTTACACCATCAACTCCTTCCTTCAAGCCAGTGAAAGTGTGAACCTAAAAGACAGAATGGAAGTAGTGTCGTTTTTTCCATGGTGTCTTTGGAACCTGTTGCAGTCAGCTTTCTCATTGATGCAAAAAAAGAACCCAACCAAAGCAGTTTGGGAGGAATGGGTTTGTCTGTCTTACAGACTCAAGGGAAAGCTCCATCTTGGCAGGGAAAACAATGGCATGAGCAGAGAGTGGACATCACCTCCACCACAGCACTGCAAACAGTGGCAGGAAGGTGTGCCAAACACTGGCAAGGCAAAGTTGGCTAGAACCCCCATAAACCCTCCCCCAACAACACACATCCAACAAAGTTCCAATTCCAAAACTGCCATCAGCTGGGGATCAAGCATTCAGAACACATACCTTTGTGGGGGACATCTGGATGAAACCATCACAGAACTCCTCTCCCATTCTTCATGTCTATTTTTGAGAACCAAGAAAATACCAGAGTGGGGGTTCTGCCCTCACCTAACTGCAACAAGCAACCAAGGATGCCATCTTCATGGTGACCATGACATGTAGAGATTTTCCAGCATTTCAAAACCTGCAGCTCACTCATTGCTCAGGTGTGGGCCAGGTGACAAGAGCTGAGCTACCACTTAAGCCAAGCAAGACTGAACCCAGAGAACTAAAATTGAAATTCTACACTTTCCCCTTCTTTCTTCCAGTACCTAAGCCCACATGGGCACACAGGGCAGCTGCATTCATTCTCTTCTCTCATCCATCCATCCATTTGTTTAAGAACCACGTATCTACTGTGTGCTAGGCGGTCAGGACAGCAAACAAAGACAGAGAACAAGGCCAGCAAAAATTCCATTCTCTTAGCACTTGTCTAGTCCAGAGTGACAGACAAACAACTATACAGTTTTCCAGTGATGGTATGGATTATAAAAACATGAGGGAGGGCTGGAAAGATGGATTGCTCAGTGGTTAAAGCACTTGTAGGCGAAGCTTAATGACCTGGGTTTGATTCCCCACTACCTGTATAAAACCAGATGCACAAAGTGGTGCATGCATCTGGAGTTTGTTTGCAGTGGCTAGAGGCCCTGGCTCTCTTTCTTTCTCTCTCTCTTTGCTTACAAAAAATGAATAATTTTTTTAAATTAAAAAAAGAAAAGAAAAATGAGGAGAAAGTAGTCCTGTATTTTCCTAGGGTTGGACCATCTGTGTTTGTGTGAAGAAGACTTCTGTGTGGGCGAACTTTGGAGCAAAGTTCTCGAGGAAGTCAGAGTGTGAGCCCTGCAAATATTTTAGGAAAATGTATGATCACAAGACAAAGTGACCCAAAGATGATAGGTCAGTAGGAAAAGCAGATGCAAAGGTCCTGGGGCTGGACCATGCCTGGTGACATACTTCAGGACCACCAGTGGGAGCTGGAGTGCAGGAAGAGCAGGGAAAAACCCTAGGAAGAGGAGATGAGCTCGGTGATGGGAGGGAGCTGGGATCTTGTAGGGACTCTAGAAACTCTGGCATTCACTCTGAGATGGGTTCTGGGAAACGAGTGAGGTGGAAAAATAATACAGGTGACCTGCCTTCTCAAGGGATAACTCTGTTGGACGGAGAAGAGAATTTAGAGATCCAAGGGGAAAGGCAAGTTCCAATAATACAGAGGAGAAAGAACGATGGAGAATAAATAGCTTTATTGACTATATTTTATGTGTTTTTGGATTCTCTAAAGTATAATCCCTCCTTCAGTTTCTGGGATCAATCTATGGCCTTCATTAATTAAGGGTCAAGGAACCTGGTTACAATGGTTTTCATCAATTTTAAAGAATCTATGAAGTAGGGAAAAGCATAATCAAAAAGAAAGGAAATAAATGACTAATGTTAATCATAATAAGGAGCCTCAACATCAGTACATTATATTTCCAATGTGGCTAGATCCTTACAGTAAGAGCCTTATATGTGCTCTCTCACTTAAGCTTTATAGTAATTACTTAAAGACAGAACATTTTCCCCCATGAGGGCATGATCACTCAGAAAGGCCATGTAGTCTATGGTATCTCCTCTACACTAACTACAGTGGTTCGTTGACGCCATTGTGGGATCACAAGATGAGCAAAACAGGATTCTTGTGTTCAGTAAACTTAAGTATGGTGTGGATGCTTAGAAAATGTTCCTGGAAATGTAGTTGACTTCATTCTTTGATTCAACAAGTATTTATTGAGTTCTCCCCATACATTTCATTCTGATAGGGGATTACAGGTAGTGAGCAGAAATGTAAACCCCTCAAGTGGGGATGAATAGTACTGAGAGGAGAAACACCAAGCTATAAATATTCTGTGTGGACTGGTCAGGGGTGTGCTCTGCTAGGATCACATGTGGAGAGTGGAGCACACAAGTCCTTCAGGAGAGTCTTCCTGGCAGAGGAGACGGCTAGCCTGAAAACTCTGAATGAGACAAGCTCAGGATATTCCAGGAAGAGAAAGGAATCAATATGACAAGAGAGTTGGAACTGAGAGAGATGGTGGCAGAGGAGAACAGTTAGAAGGGTAGTGACAGATGAGAGCAATTAGGAATCTCCTACCATAATGCAGGAGAGAAATGGTGGTGCCTTACTTAGCCCAGGCTAGAAGGGGTGGCCATGGTGAAGAGCATTAGGATGTATTTTGAAAGTTGAGGATTTGGTGAAAGACTTTCATCTGGAAAGGAGGAAAGATAAAATTTTTATTTGAGCTGCAGGGAACATGGATTTATATAGTTGAAGTTGGGAAAGATTATAGACAAAACTAATTTGGAGCCAGGTGTGTTAGTGACACCCATATGCCCAACCCTAAGAGGATGGAGACAAAAGGATTTGAAATTCCAGGCCAGCCTGGGCTGCAGAGTGAGACCTTGTCTCAGAAAGCAGAAAGCCAAAAGGAAGAAAGAGAGAGAGGGAGAGGGAGAGAGACAGAGAGAGAGAGAGAGAGAGAGAGAGAGAGAGAGAGAGAGAGGAGAGGAGAGAAAGAAAGAAAGAAAGAAAGAGAGAGAGAGAGAAAGAGAGAGAGGGAGGGAGGGAGGGAAGGAAGGAGGGAGGGAGGGAGGGAAGAAGAGAAAAGAGAGAAATACATATAAGAATTCAGAGTGAAAAAAAAGTGGCTACATTTGCTAAAAAGCTCATTAACTAGGAGACTGAATCTTTAGCCCTTCGAATATGAATGGTGTGGTAGAGTTACATTTGATCATTTTATCACTACTCCAGAAGTCTGGGAATCACCTGGAAGCCTGTTAAAAGTGCAGAATCTCAGGCCAACCTCAGACCTCCTGAATTAGACTCTGCAGTTGAACCAAACCCCAGGAGCCATGTGTGTGCATGAGAATCTGAGAAGCAGCCGTCTGCTGCCCTAGTGGTCTCCCTGACATGGCGGGTGGAAGGGGAGGAAAAGGTTGTCAGCCAGCACCAGACTATGGTGGAGAAGGACTCAGACCTGAACTTGCCCACTCAGCTTTCAGTGAAAGGTCCAGGAAGTTCCTCAATTTGTTAAGCAAATGAACATTGGTGAAGGAGAAACTAAAGGAAGGTATGAGCCATTAATCAAGGAATAGAATCCAGTCAAAAAGCAAGGACTCAATCTTGGGAGCTTGAATTTCCAGATGCATGGGAAATATGAACTTGAAAGGACTTCATCAATGGTAACATTCTGCAAAAGCTCCAGGGGTCTTGAATTGCACTGGCTTGCAGAACACTGGATCCTGACCATCTCCTACAGAGTGGACCTTGCTCGGGCCAACAAGCTTAACCAAGGCGACCAGGAGCCAACTCCAAGAACAATGTGTTCTAACCCAAACCCACACACGTGCTCTTGTTATTCTGAAAGAGCGCTCTAAGGCAGCCTCTTCACTCTATGCTCAGTGTTGAGCAGGGTGGGAAGGAGATCATTATCCTATTATTCTTTTCTCCCAACCACAATTGCAGAGGGGGCTTGCTGTATGTTATGTGAACCTGTCATCAAGATCGAAGCTGGAATTTTGGAGTTATACAACAGTAAGATGGGCCTGTGCCTCCATTCATTCGGGCAAGGGAATTCAACCTCAAACCAACTCACTTAAGGATCTTCTGTCCCCTGGGCCAACTGCCAGTTCCGCTGAGGAAGGTAGATGGGTGTTGATGCTGATAACTTGCAAAAGGGAACAGAAAAAATATCATTGTTAAATCATTTAATTGTGTTAACTTTTGTCAGGCACTGTGTGATGCTCATATTATGCTTTTTCACTTTTGCTCCTTAAATATAGTGTCCTCCAAAGTTGTGATCACCTAGATCATCAGCTCAATGAACAGAATTCAAAAAAGTTCCATCACTTTGCCAAGGCCACATGGTAAGGACAAAGCAGAATTCAAACTCAGGCCATTTGCTTCCAAAGCCTCAAACTCCTTAAACTTGCCATCATTCCCTGCCCAGTTTCCTGACATAAAATATAACGATGATAGAATTTATGAGACAGCCACATTTACCTTCTACTTAAAAATAACCTTTAGGCCTGGGCAAGCACCCCTTGCAAAGGAACCCCACAAGAATGGTTTTGTTTGTTTGTTTGTTTGTTTTTTGTCTACACTAAGGATGAGAAATCACTGTCAGTATTGTGGAAAATTGAGACTACACATGCCGACTGATGTGGCCTTCACAGGGGCCAGTGTAGACTCTTCAGAACATTCTCTACCAAAAATGAAGCTGATGCATCTACCTCTCCCAAGCCAGCTGGTTGGTGGACTTGGGCTCCAGCTAGTCTTGTCACAGGCACAGGTAAGGGAGCAACGACTCTGATTTGGAGGCTGATTCTACAAGAGAGGATCTAGGGGAAAGAGAAGAGTCGAGGTGATTCGCACACACAGCAATCCCTTAGAGAAGCAGAGATTTCACACACACACACACACACACACACACACACACACACACACACACACACACACCAAAATTCCCTTAGAGAAGAAGAGAGCCTTTCTAACCCTAACACAGATTCTACCACTTTGTTCCTAGATTCTAAGAAAGAGCCCAAAAGAGCCCCTTAGAGCCAAGCTTGCTCCAGCTTCCAGGAGCACTCCAAGGGTAGTAGAAGGCTTATATGTCAGAGGAAGCCAGCTTGCCGCCCAGACACTATTATTGGAGCAGGCTAGAGCTTGGCATCTGGCTGGCACAGCTTGCCAGCGGCTGCAGGTGCTGGCTGGCTGCTGCTCTGGCACTCTTAACGGAATAGGAGAATGCAAGAAAATATTACATGGACATGTTTTCAGCTTAGGGCAGCAAATATGGACACAAAGCTGGCATATGAAGAATGGGGGTGCAACAGTGCTGTGAGCTGCCTTTAGGGATAATCAGGGTTGAGGGACGCCTTCCATTTAAAGGTCTTCAGTCAAGAGAACCCCTGCCAGTTGACAAATGGACACACACACACAACCCAACTAAGTAAATATATTTCAGAACCAACAGAAATTTTTCTATGACTATGAGGAAACTATGAAGGGTTTATAAAGGATCATAGGAGGACAGAAAAAAATTTAAGCTATTAGGGACAGGAAGGATGTCCTCTTTAAATACACAGATGAGAAGTACCTGCCCCACGGCTGGGAATTGATGGAGTTACAGTAAGCCCTGTGCACCAGGGTGGAAGGCAGCAGAGAAATGGCAGGAATCTAAATATAGTGTGGGGTTTGTGACTCCCCAGAATGAGGAAGCCTTACTGGAAAACTACTATTAAAAAAAAAAAGAAACAGATTCATAACACTGGCTTCCAGTGAAAGGAAAGAAAATGGGGGAAAAAAGTTTCCATCTCAGAATATTGAAAAAGAAAATGGAAGTCAACTTTCATGTAAGAAAAATGTCCTTGCACCAAAATATCAACCATAATTGCTTCCAAAAATCCATCTACTTGGTCACAGAAGTCCCTGGCATCCACTCTGTCACCAGCATGTCCTGGAACCTCAGGTGATGACCCACAACCTCTCTGAGCTCAGGTTCTCCAGCCACCCAGAGAGGATAATAATGAGCCCAGGCCCAGCATGGCCTCCCTGCAGACAACATGTCTTCCAGAGCTCCAGGGCTCTTCAGGGAAGGACTCAGAACCCTTTTTCAGAAAAATAAATGCCAAGGATGTATTAGAAGATGATACGGAATGCTAACCAGTTAGTGAGCTAATCGGGACCAGAAAAAGTGCTTTATATTAATTTAACCAGCTCCATAGACGCTTGCTGAGTACATAGCCAATATAAAGCAATGTGCTAGATGTCGAGGAGGATACCTGGTCCTGTGGACTCAAGGTGTTGGACCATCCAGTAGGGAATCTTAAGAAGTATACAGAAATCTCTATGACTCCCAGCGTACTATGAGAAGTGCCAAATTGCATTAGCTGGATGGATGGTTGACCGCTTGCCTTACAAAGACATTGTTCTTTTTAAGGTTAATTTTAACCAGTGGAAAGATTAAGTTTTCCAGAGTGCTCAGCAGGATGGATTTGGCAATTAGTTCTGGGTGAATCCTATCATTTAGAAACCAAAAATGGGTTCTTGAAAAAGCCTATGAAATCTCCAGTTTAGAAGTTATCCATCCTTTTGATTCTTGGGCTACAGGAATCACTATGGGTTTTCAAGAGTTATTACACTGATGACTCAATTACAAATATATTGGGAAGCTTTGTTATTTTTCCTAATCCTTCACCTTTTGCCTGCACAGTAACAAAATTATATTTAAGTTGTATCCTCAAAAACAAATAATCAAGGTAGGGTAGTGTTGTAGTCAGCTTTCTTGTTGCTGCACAGATAGAACCCAAGCAAAGGCGGCTTGTGGAGGAATGGGTTTATTGGCTTACAGACTCGAGGGGAGACTCCATCCTGGCAGGGAAAATGATGGCATGAGCAGAGGGGTGGACATCACCTCTGCTACAGCACTGCAAACAGTGGCAGGAAGGTGTGCCAAACTCTGGCAAGGGGAAGCTGGCTTATAACCCCATAAGCCCGCCCCTGACAACACAGCTTCATCGAGGTTGTAAAACCCAAACTTCCATCAGCTGAGGATCGATCTATCAAAACACATTCAATTGTTTGTGGGGGACATCTGGATCAAACCATGACAGGTAGCATTGCCAAAGATTTCCAATTTCTAGTGCCAATGAAGCCAATCTCCCTACAGTGATAGATCATTAACTTGCCAACATCTGTCTGGGAGGTGTATGATGTTTTAAATCAAACTTAAAAGGTCAAGGGTAAGCAGAGACCTAGAGTTACTATAGCATCTAAAATTATTTTACAGCCTTCTAAAGAACATGGAAAAAGTGATTGCTGTCCTCGAAATTATATGCTACCTTTAGAGAAAACACATTTGTGAATCCTTGGAAGTACATAGGTAATGTCAGGAGGGCTAGGCCATTTTCCACCCCATAATCATTGCCAGACAGGAGGCACAGAGGCCTGGGGACTGCCATTGAGTTCCTGTCAGAAATTGAGTTCTTGTCTGAAATTCAAGTGTAGGTGTTTATCATCGTCTCCTGCAAACAGATGCCCGCCCGCTTTTTCTATTCCTCCTTCTTTCCTAAACAGACAGATTTCCATCATTTAAAAAAAATTATTTCCATTTTTTTGTCATTTATTCCCTTAGTTGACAATCATTTAATGACTCCCTAGGCCATATCAGACACTATTCAGGCTCTCAGGATTGTGATGACCTCTGCCCCCCAAGAGCCATGATCCCATTGGGGAGACTAATAAATAAACTGTCAATTACAATACAACAAGCAAGGTTTCTTGTCTGCATCAGTCTTTGGTCTAAGGATTATACGTGTGTCCGCATTTAATATGCACCGAAGTTCCCACCAAATTTCAGAGAGCAAACTAGCATAGTAGCCTATGCTGCCGTGAAGTAACAGTGTGCTAGGCAGAGTCATAAATCTCCCTGAACACGGTATGAGCTACATCTTGTAAGTGGTATTATGTTGTGTTTTCATTTTCGTTCATATCTCAAACGCTACCTTGAGATTTCCTACTTGTCCCATGGATTATTTAGGAGTATGCTGTTTAATCTCCACATACTGGTAAATCTCCCAAGAGTGTATGGTGTGTGTATGCATAGTGTGTGCACATGTGTGTGCAGATGTGCACACACTCCATACAGGACACCAGGTCTCTTCCTGTGTCACTCCTCTGCATGCTTTTCTTGAGATAGAGTCTCTTTTTGAACCAGAGCTGCTATTTTCAAACTGGCTGACCAGTGAGCCCCCAGTGATTCTCCTGGCCCCAAGCAAGGCTAGGGTTATAGGTGTACATGGGTCCTGGGAATCGAACTCAAGCCCTCTCAGGTGCCTGCTCAACTCTTACCAGCTGAGCCATCTCCCCAGAGCTCCCTTTGTTGTGAAGTTCTTTCAGGTATCTAATCCACATTGCTGTTGGGTTTGGAGGAATAGCTCAGGAGTAAACCACTTATGTAGCATGCATGAGATCCTCACTGCTCTGAACTACTCTTATTGCAATTCCATAACTAATAACTAATGTTTGTGTCCAAATAGGCTTGGGGGGAAACCTAAGAAATGAACTCTGAAAAGGCTAAAGAAATATAAGCAATAACCCTGATGATGGTGTGTGCATGCATGCGTGAGTGTGTGCATGTTACATATGTCTATGTGCACATGTGTTTGTATGTGCAGAGGCCAAAAATCAACACTGGGTGTCTTCCCCAGTAACTCCCTACCTTATTTTTAAAGTAGAGTCTCTCACTGAACTCAGCATTCACAGTTTCCACTGGACTACCCGGCCGACCTGCTACCTCTCCAGTACATGGATCACCACAGCCAGTTTTGTCATGGGTGCCAGAGAGCTACACTCAGGTCGTCCTACTGGCACAAGTCCTTTACCCACTCAGCTGCCTCCCCACCCTCCCTGTGACCTTTATTTACCAGAGAATCTTCCGTTTATTTGTAAACCAAAAATAGACATTAAATACCTTCAAAGTTTTATAGGGAACATCGAATTCAGAAACGTATGAATACAAAGAAAATATAGATATTTAGATAAAGAAATGTCAGGACAGAGCTAAGATGAATGGTTTACTCAATCTAGTTTCATGTGATTTCAAATAACAAGATTTACACCCCTTCCCTTGGCAGATTTATGGAAATTGTGTAAGAAACATTCAGGCTGAGTTTTCCTTGTCTCGATTTCTTCGTGTCAGACATAGCTGTGCCTCTCCACACCACCCCAAACAGCTCCTCACCTTGTTTAAGTTTAAGTTTCAGTCCCTCAAGGCCCAGCAGGTGCCTATTTTATCCCCCTTTGCATCCTCCATCCAAGTCAAATATATTTAGGCTTCTTAATCTAGCCTCCTAAGCCACTGATTATATTTTTGAATTTCTGTACTTTGACTTTGGCCTAGTATGTTCATTCTTTCAAACTCATAGAGACCCCAGATTGTATATGAATAAAAGGACTCACTTGATGTCACCTAAGCAACTGTCTACCTCTGTACCCTGGCATTTTACTTGGGGTGTGAAGCCCAAAATAGTTCTAAATTTTAAAAAAACAGACATTTACTTTCCATTACCAACCACAGGTGGTTTTTAGTCTCACTGCTTTCCAAGTACTGAACCACCATCCTGTTGCATGTCTGTCATTTGGATTATATTTTCCCTCACTCAGGAGTCAGAAATAGGCAAGTTCTTTCCCTGGCTCTGTCGACATTCTTAACAGTTCATCTGGCCTGGTGCAACCATTCACAGCTAAGGGCTGCCAAGTTTACAAGTGCACAGGTGTGTGTGTGTGTGTGTGTGTGTGTGTGTGTGTGTGTGTGTGTGTGTGTGTGTGTGTGTGTTTAGTGTATTCTGGACATTTCTGAAACCTTAGCCTGTATCTAAACAAACCTCTCAATGCCTCAGCAGAGTCCCGAATGCAAGCCTAACTCTGATTATTCTGTATGCCTTCAACACTTCAACGAAAAGAATGAAATAGACCTTCATCTTTAGAACGGTATTCTCTGAAATGGTGACTAGCTGTTAAGTCCCCTCTTAGAAGTGCATGGACCCTCTCAAGACTGTAAATAGCTGGGTATTTCTAACTCACTAACATTTATGAGTCACTGTATGAGATACAGATGACATCTCTCTCATTTAAATTTCACTAATTGAGCATGTTTAACATTGCCTGGCTGAAATTTATCTTTTTTCTGTACAGGAAAATTCTCTAAGCAAATAAATACCACATGAGCAGGATGGTACACTTCATTTAGCTAAAGAAATAATGTTACTGTTATGGTTTGATCCAGGTGTCCCCCACAAACAAATGAATGTGTTCTGATAGATCGATCTTCAGCTGATGGCAATTCGGGAATTAGAACCTCACTAGAACTGTGTTGTTGGGGCGGGCTTATGGGGGTTATGAGCCAGCTTCCCCTTGCCAGTATTTGGCACACCTTCCTGCTGCTGTTTGCAGTGCTGTGGCAGAGGTGATGTTCAGCCCTCTGCTCATGCCATCGTTTTCCCTGCCAGGATGGAGTCCCCCCTCGAGTCCGTAAGCCAAATAAACCCATTCCTCTACAAGCCGCTTTTGTTTGGGTTCTTTCTGCGCAGCAACTAGAAAGCTGACCACAACAGTTACCAAAGAACATTAAAAGACAATTTATTGGCTATTTTCTCCATGATTATGTCATATATTCATCAAAGCAGGTTTGCTAACATTTCTGTTTAAAAGGCTTTGTGAAAATTAGACTTCTATGTAGAAAAGAGAAGAATTTGTTGCTTTTCAATGGGAATTCAGATCTTACTTTACTTCCCAAGGTATTAGAAAAGCTCCACGTGTGTCATTCACTTAGATTCTAACCACAGATGAAAAACCACGGTCCCAGAATAGAATTCATCTTCTATCATAGTGGTTTGAATGCATCTCCTAAAGCTCCTGTTTTGGAAATGTCATCCCCAGTGCAGCCATAGTAGATGGCTGGGCTAATAAAGGATGACTGATTTCTGTCATTGTCACAAAGAATAGGTTAGCATGAAAGTGAAGCCTGACCCTTGTTTTCCTGACCTCCTGCCCTTCACAGGCCACAGCAGGAGAGCCCTGACTGGAGGCTGCTGGACCTCCCAGCCTCTGTACCTTAAAGAGATAAATCTCTGTCCTTTATAAATTACCCAGTTTCAAGTATTTTGTGGTAGCAGGAAAAAAAAAACAGAATAAGACAATTGAATTTTGCTTCAGGAGTGACTTTTTTACTCAGAAATAACTCTAGAAGTGTTACCATTCTCCAACCATGTTCAGATAATGTATTTGTTAAGTCCTAAACTCCTGGAAGCAGGAATTGGTTTTGGGTTTCCTAGCTCAATACACTTCATGTTGTGTGGCTTCAAAAAATGTGAATTAATATGCAGATAAACCTTTGCTTTTAGCCAACAGAATAAATAAAAATAGAACTTTCAGGCATTCAGGATGGCCATGTGAATTTGGTGGGGTCTTAATGACATTATGAAGACTTCCCACGTACACTCCCAATGGGTAGACTATCACAAAGCACCCTGCAGGATAACATGGATCCAAACATTGGCTCAGACAACCATACCTCAAGAATGAACATTCCTAGACAAAAAGAAAGAAGAAACAGCAGCAAGACTAGACAACTGGTTCTAGTGAACATAGGACAATAGCATGTTCAAGTCAGATACACGACTAAGGTAGTTGAACAGTCGAAGAAAGGCACTTCCAGAGTATTTTGCAAAAATCCCTTTAGTTATCAGATCCTGAGACAGAGACCAAGCGACATTAAAGAATTTACTCGAGCTGGGCGTGGTGGCTCACGCCTTTAATCCCAGCACTCAGGAGGCAGAGGTAGGAGGATCGCTGTGAGTTCAAGGCCAGCCTGAGACTACAGAGTGAACTCCAGGTCAGCCTGGGCTAGAGCGAGACCCTACCTCGAAAAACAAACAAACAAACAAAAAAGAACTTACTCAAGAACACAAAAATGAATGCTGGAGCCAAGACTAAAAGATACTTTTCCTTTCCCCCAGTTCGGAGTCCTTCAGCTGTGTTCCAGGTCCAGCACTGACATGGCCAGCTGAGTGGATGATCTTTCAAATACACCCAAAGACTTGTCACCGAACCAGATTTTTTTTTAAGTTTGAATAGGAAAATATTGGTTCATATCTAATTCAAACAAACCTAAGCCTCATGCTTTACATAACATTATTTGATTCTTCCTTGCACCATGTGTCATATTTAATTACCTTTCATGATATTCTCCAAGAATTTTGCTTTAAAATAGTCATTCTGCTAGCACAGGGCAAAAGTATGTAAAGTAACTCCCTTGACTAGGGTGGTAAGTAGGATAACAGGCTGCTATGAAAGAGTACCACTCACTGAGCCAACTCAACTGTCTGTATCAGTAGATGGATACACAATGCTTCCAGGGAACTGTGCTACTATGTGTCAGGAGCCCAGAAGACCTAGCTATTATGGTTCCTGGCCACCCTCTCATTTGGATGCTTTATCTGTACAGCAGGCAAAAATATGGCAAGGAGTAGATCCCAGAACAGAACAGCAGAACTCTTTAATTTCAAACATTAATAATGAGCAATAGAATAATATTTTGTCCCTTTCCCTAAGCCTCAAGGCTCCTCACATTTCCTAGAGCAATGGCAAGGTGCGGGCATTTATGTTAGTATCAAGAACATAGGTTGGACGCCGACATGGAAAAAATTTAAGATGTTAAATTTTGCACCTCTTCAATGCCTTTTGTATTGTCCCCAGGTTCCTCTTACCACCTAAAGTATGTCATGTCCCAGAGAGCTTCATAACCCCTCGTGTTGTGCATACTCCTGCTTCCCACCTCCACAGCCATTGCTAACAAATGATTCTCTTTCCCAGTGGCTGTTATCTCGTAATTTATCCTAGTACAAAATTCCAGTCAATCACTCCTAAACAAACAGACCACAATACAATTTATTTTCCATCCCTGCCTGAAGGTATTGTCACAACCCTAAAACAAAAAAAAAAAATGAACTATGGGAAAAACACTTTGAACCCCAAAAGTCTCTAATGACCCAATGGACAACAAGCTACAAGGTTGAGATTTTCCCCTCAAATTATACCACGTCAAGAAGATGCAATCCATATTTGTCAAGGAAGAAAACCAAATGCCTTTGAGAATATTCGATCCTAGGTCTATGAACCATTCAACAAACACATTGAGGAACCACAGTCTGGCCATGTAGCACAGAAGTCCTCAAATTTTGCAGCCATCAGACCCCTGGGGGTCTTGAGACAGCACAGAATTCCAGGCTCCATCCTGAGAATTTCTGAGGAAGTAGGCCTGGAGTGGGGTACAAGAATTGGCAGGAACAAGTGATGCTATTTTCACTGTAGGTCTAGAGACCGCACTTTGAGAACCACTACAATAAAGCCAGGTGTAGGGCTTTCCCCCTTTCCCTTACCTTGACTCACCGGAAGCCCACTTCTAAGCTCTCAGAGTTCAAACACAGCAACCCCAGCAGTCTCCTCGCATCCTGCTCTCCTGGCCTTGCCTCAGTCACGCTCGCTCACTCCCATTTGGCTGCTTCAATGCCGAATCACCCAGAAGATCCTCCTCAATGCAGTATACTGAGTAAATCTCTTTATGCCCCCAAAGCATAGCATTTGCTCCTTAGCTCTTCTCTCCTTTTGAATGTGCTTTATCCTATATATTTCTATAAATAAAACTAAGATATTAATATCCCAAACTAATATAGATTAGATTACATCGCTTTCATATGTCTTTATTCCTTACTTCTTCATCTTTGGATTCTAGCACATAATAGCTGGTGTCTGTTCACTAAATCTCTCTTCACCTTGATCTTCCAGACAGTAGAATGACCTCTTCTGTCTTGCCTCACCTCATTGTTCCAGGTTAATTGTGTACTGACTGCTGGGATTCTTGCACTTTTTGCTTTCACACTGCTGTGTTCCATTCATCTTAAATCTCTACCTGAAAGAATTTTCTCTATCCACAGCTCCCTGTTCAAATCCCACACGGCCACCAAAGTCCAATGACATGCTGCCATTGCAGTTGACAAGTTGTCTCCCTCTCCTAGCACCTTATAAGGACTCTCACACACTGCCTCTGTGAATCCCCTCCTACACAGAGATGAGCCCCCTAATGTCAAGGCACATCTTGACTACATGATGTCCCATTTACCATGATTGCAAGGATCTTATTCAATGACCCTTGTGATGGTTAGGTTTTGTTGTCAATTTGATCTTCTTTTTAATTATCTTGGGGGGGGTCTCTGAGGATGTTTACAGGAAGGCAGCCTCTCAGCAAGGGGCAGGATGTAAAGAAGCTCAAAGAAGCTGGAATAAACATGCTTTCCTGTGTGGGCAGTGCAGGAAGGAAATTCCAGAGACTCAGAAAGCCATTAAGCCTGGGGAATGGTTGTAAGACCCCACCCTAAGGCTATATAAAGGAGAAGAAATTCTCTCCTTGACCCTCCTGCCTGTTCCCTATTCTGTGTGTGTGGTGTAGGTGATGAGTCTTTCCTCTCTGCTCGGACCTGTGAAAGAGGGCCAGCCTCTTTCACTGTTACGAAACTTCCCCTCAATCTGTAGTTTCAATAAATGCTTTCCTCCCCCAAAATGTGCTTGGTTTGAAGATTCATCCCAGTAGCGTGTGGCTGACTACAACAACCCTTGTCAATATGCTCATATTTAACACACCATATGCTCCAACTTTTGATTATGTTTCTCTAAATAACTGGTGATTTATTGTAGACTATTAACACATTCTTTTGATCTAAGAACCACCTACAGATATCACCAATTGACAATATACCAATAGTGTCTTCAATAATTCTAGCTGTTCTATGTCACAAGGTA
Organism: Zapus hudsonius; assembly: GCA_004024765.1. Lineage (NCBI taxonomy): Eukaryota > Metazoa > Chordata > Mammalia > Rodentia > Dipodidae > Zapus > Zapus hudsonius. Next base: position 18,574 of record PVHP010027898.1, read on the forward strand.
CTGTATTAAATCCAGGGAAAAGTGCCTGCCCTAACTACATGCAGCTAAAACCATTAAAGGTTTAGAGACAGTTCCATCCCCCAGCATCCATGAAGGTAGCCAGCTGGAGCCCTGTGGATGAACTGTGATCTCCTTAGCAGGCCTTTCTGAGAGCTACTGATCCTCACTAACCACTGTCCTCCCAAGTTCCTAACACATACTCGCCTTCCACCTTCTCTGAGCCATCTTCTTGACAGAATGTGCACAGCTCACCATTTCCTGCCAGATGCCTCTCCACAAGATCCTAGACACTCTCACCATTCCTTCAGGCCCCCAGACAGGTTCTCCTTGAGGATGGTGCTGTCTTGGAGTCATAAATATCACTCATTCATGGGCATCTCTGCTGCTAGCCTGTGTAATGCTTGAATAGTCTTACAGCCACGTCATTCTGGCTAGTGAAAGGGGCCTATGATCTTACCAAGCAGTCGATATACATCTTAAGGTTTCTAGAGCCCTAGACTTGGGTCACTGTCACATACTGCCTCCTATGGCATCTCACAGTCCTGATCCTACAGATCCCCTTGAGTTTCTCAGGGCAATGCAACTGACTCCCATGTGCTCTTCCCATGGATTTTAAGAGTTTGAGCCTGAGTTATCACTAACCAATCATCTCCAGTGCTAGCTTATGCTAGCTCATGGCTCACACTAACACAGCTCATGGGCTCTCATCCACAGCTTTCTCCTGTCAAGACTCAACCTCAAATTAAGGTAATATAGATCTCCTGCAACCTTACCATCCTTACAGTTGCCCCAAGAGTAATAAGACCCTACCTCAAAAAAAAGAAAAGAAAAAGAAAGGATTATGTTGTGGAAGAGAGGGGACATCTGGTTCTACCATTATATATAACCTCAAACCAACCTCTGGTACCAAAGACTGAATCCCCCCCACCCCCATCAATGAGCATGAAAAGACCCACAGTTCTAGAACTGGACCAGATATCTTCCCAGTCATAAGGAGGGGGCTTTGGGTCTTCAGCTCACACATCTTACACTTGAACATTGGATTTGAATGGTGGCCTCTGAAGGCTCCTTAAATAGCTCTTCAAAACCGCTAAGGCCAATTCAACATAGATAAGAAACCAAGACTCATTCCTATATTTAATCACCAAGAATGATGTTCACATTCACTCCCAGTAGCCATTCATTAATTTATCTAGCTGTCACGATCTTTACAAGAATAAACAGACCCTTTTCTGGAATGTTCTATTCTTTTTTTTAATATTTTATTTATTCATTTTCAAGCAGAGAGAGAGAGAGAGAGAGAGAGAGAGAGTACACCAGGGCCACCACCTTGTGGGTGTGGCTTATGTGGGACCTGGGGAATTGAACCCAGGGCCTTAGACACTAGAGGCAAGTGCCTTAACCGCTGAGCCATCTCTCCAGCCCATGGAATGTTCTATTCTTATATCCAGCAAATCTGTGTCCATGCTATTAACAATGAAAATAAGCCACCTGATAATCCAGCCCTGCCAAGAGGAAAGTTTGGGATGAAGTCACTTGTCATCAACCCTCACCATACACTACTTATACTGTCCGACTGCTCCTTGATGTAACTCCACAAACATTGACTAGAGCAACTGCAGCAAAACTCAGGCTCCTGCTTTAGATTTCGGCAGTGAGCTGTGATCACAGAGGAATTCAAAATTCACAGTCCCTTGTTCCCATACTTCACTCTCATTTAGTTATTTATACCTGAAGATTTAAATAAATGAATGTGGGTCTGGAAACTCCTTGCAGACTTTCTGGACATAGGTTGTGGGGTTGAAGTCATGCTCTCCTGGATTTCAGTCTTGGGATACTATTAATTTAACTTTTTTTTTCCAATTGAAAAGGGAAATATTTTATTTGAGAGAGAATATGAGGAAACTGGGTTGATTTGTATTTTTTTTCTTATTTATTTATTTTTTTAAATATACATTTATTGTCCATACTGTGTTACATTATTCAGTGGGCAAATGATGAGCTGTTATCCCCAATTCCCCAATTCCCCCTTCCCCATCCCCAATCAGCTGGATATCCTCCTCCTTGGGCTGTCTGGATCAGTCCTTGTGGCAGGGGACCCTGGATAGCCTGGTACTCAGCCCAGACCTCCTATCTCCAGTGTGTTGTTGCTGTAGAGTGCCATACCTCTGGATAGTCTCCCCCACCACGGCTCTTACAATCTTTCCGCCCCCTCTTCCGCATAGTTCCCTGAGTCCTGGTGGATGAGTATTAAGGCTGCTTTAAGATTGTGAGTTTAGGGGTCTTTGTGATGAAGATCTTTGGTTTCTGTCTCACTGGCTTATCCTGTGTAGGTTGAATGTCTGTGGCTGTAGGTCCCTCGGTCCTCCTGTCATTCTCTGCGGGATTCCATCTGGGTCCTCCAAGGTATGACTATGGTGGTTCCTCTCCAGCCAGAATCTCAGGTATCGGCCTACAGTCGGTTGTTAGGTTTAGATGGGCCCCAGGTCTCTAGCTGCATCCTGAAAAATACAAGCACAATCTCTATCAGAGAGTGTGATCAGTGTAGGTTAACAAATATACACATTTCTGGTTTACCTAGATTCTATTTTTAGTAGCCTCCCTATCAATCGCTCCCACAGTGCATCTTGTTTTGGGAGCCCAAGAGTACGGGATCCGGTGACTATCGCCCTGAATCCCAAGTTCCAGACAAGGGGTCCCCCTCACTAAGTGGAAAATTTGGCCAAATTTAAAAGCTGTTGATTGTCTCCCCCAGGCCCAGGCTTCTCCATTGCACAAGTGCTCCTTTCTTGGTTTGCTGTTCTCTCCCAGTAGGGGGTGTGGTCAGCCTACTCATGACCGCAAATTGTGTTTTGTGTCAGTGGTCTCTGTTTATTCCAACTGTTGTTGATCATTTTCCCCTGGAAGCCTGTGCAGTGCCTTCCAGCACTACATTAACTGCCTTCTGGGTGCTGAATATCATTCCTGACATTGAAGGGTCTCTCAATGCTGGTCGATGGCATTCTGTGGTTTCTTCAGCAACAGGGTTTTGCCTCAGGCCTAGGGAGGGCACCCAAGAGCTTTGACATAATTCTGTCTTGTTGAAATCTCATGAGTCGCTTTGGTCAACATCTCAATGAGGGAAGGAACCATTGGTTGGAACCAGGGGTTGTCTGGCTGATCTAAATTATTCACAGACTTAGACTCTCTCCCCTATCACTCATGGCCCCACTTGCCAAATAACGCTCACTACTTACTCAATAGGTTACGATGAGCTTGTGAGGATTATATTTTTTTGAACCTAATGTGGTTTACCCTCAAGGTTAAGCCATTCCCTTCCCCCCATCCCTTACCCCTCATTCATAAGCTTTCACTTCTTACTACTAGTCTGCATAGAGAACACGATTATCCTAGTTAAGGACCACATATGAGGAAGAATATGCGGCGTTCGATTCTCCGTTCTTTTGAGTGTTCGCTTAGTAAGATCTGCTCGAAGTCAGACCATTTTTTCCTAAATTTCGATATGTCATTTTTCCTTTCAGCTGAGTAAAATTCCATCGTGTAAATATACCACAGTTTCTCTGTCCATTCCTCCATGGATGGGCATTTGGGTTAATTCCAGTACTTAGCTATTATGAATTGAGCTGCTATAAATATAGTTGTGCAAATGTTTCTGCGTCGAGATGTGACATCTTGTGGGTAGATGCCTAGTAGAGGGATAGCTGGGTCCATTGGTAGTTCTATGTCTATTCTGTTCAGGAGCCTCCACACTGCTTTCCATAGTGGTTGAACAAGTTTGCAATCCCACCAGCAGTGAATGAGGGTTCCTCTTTCCCCGCATCCTCACCAGCAACGATTGTTGTTGGTTTTCTTTATCATTGCCATTCTGACCAGGGTAATGCATTATGGTTTTGATTTGCATTTCCCTGATGCTTAGGGATGCCGAGCACTTTCTCAGGTGAGAAAAGGCCATCTGTGTTTCCTCCTCCGTGAATTCTCTGTTGAGATCAGTGCCCCATTTTGTGAGGGGGCAATTTGGGTTTTTGCTATTAATTTTTTTTGAGTTCTCTGTAGGTTTTAGAAATCAGGCCTCTGTCAGTGTTGTAGCTGGTGAAAATCATCTCCCAATTTGAAGGGGGTCTATTGACTTTGAGGACGATGTTTTTGTCTGTACAGAAGCTATTGAGTCTGATCAGGTCCCATTGGTAAAGTGACTGATGCACTTCCTGGGCTTCTGGAGATTTGCTCAGGAAGTTGTTCCCATCTCATGTAGGGTTCCTCCTACTTTTTCTTCCAGGGTGTTCAGTGTTACAGGCTTGATATTGAGGTCTTTGATCCATTTGGAGTTGATCTGTGTGAATGGTGAAAGCAGTGGGTCTATTTTCATTTTTTACACGTGTTTATCCAATTTGTCCAGCACCATTTGTTGAAGATGCTATCTTTGGCCCAGCATACATTGTTGACACCCTTGTTGAAGACTAAGAAGCTGAAGTTACTTGCATTAAAGGCTGGGTCTTCAATTCTATTCCACTGGTCAGACTGTCTGTTTTTCTGGCAATACCATGCTGTTTTAGTTCCTATGGCTTTGTAGTATGTTTTAAAGTCAGGTATGGTGATACCTCCTGCGTAATTTTTCCTGCTCAGAATAGTTTTAGCTATTCGAGGTCTCTTACCCTTCCAAATAAATTTGGAGATTATTTTTTCAATGTCTGTGAAGAAGGAGGTTGGGATTTTTATTGGCATTGCGTTGAATCTGTAGATTGCTTTTGGCAGGATTGCCATTTTTACTATATTAATTCTCCCTAACCATGAGCATGGAATGTCTTTTCATCTCATCACATCCTCCTCTATTTCCCTTTTGAGTGTTTCAATATTTTCCTTATATAAGTCTTTCACTACCTTGGTTAGTGATATTCCCAAGTATTTAATTTTATTAGAGGATATAGAGAACGGGACA
>PVHP010027899.1:0-23474 GCA_004024765.1 Zapus hudsonius
CTGGCCCAATCTCAATGGCTTTCATCTCTCAAACAATTGCAGGTGAACGGGCAGCAGTTTCGACCCAAAGATCTTCTTTCTGTGCCATCTCCATCTGCTCACACCAGTCCATCTTTACGTAAAACAACCCTGCACAGATTTCCAGGACACAGGCAGGCAGAATGCAGCAAGCCTCTCACGCAAACTGCTTCTGGCACAGACCAAGTTCTTTCTCCCCCTTGTAAGCCAAACCTCACAGTCCATAGTTCTCAATACATTCAGGTCTTGTAACTCTGACCAGAATGATCCAATATGCTGTACTTACAGCACTGCAAGGCACCTCTTAGGACAAGCTTTCCAATTTGTCCACATTCCTTCTGCAGATCACGTCCAAAAGACCAAAGCCACAAGATGAGGGTTCTAGCAGCAACAGATGACCCCACTTCTGGTACCAAAACTGTTGCAGTCAGCTTTCTAGTTGCTGCGCAGAGAGAACCCAAGCAAAAGCGGCTTGTAGAGGAATGGGTTTATTTGGCTTACGGATTCGAGGGGAGACTCCATTCTGACAGGGAAAACGATGGCATGAGCAGAGGACTGGACATCACCTCTGCCACAGCACTGCAAACAGCGGCAGGAAGGTGTGCCAAACACTGGCAAGGGGAAGCTGGCTTATAACCCCATAAGCCCACCCCCAACAACACAGCTTCATCGAGGTTGTAAAACCCAAACTGCCATCAGCTGAGGATCAATCTATCAGAACACATTCAATTGTTTGTGGGGGACACCTGCATCAAACCATGACAGCTTCCTTTATTTCCTTCCCTGAAAAGCCACTTCTCCTGTTTAAATGTCTTCCAAGAAGAAACTAGACTAGGAATGCTAGTAAGTTAGGTCCAGAATCTTGGAAGTAGGGAAATGAGATGGTGGTACAGATGGTGCAGGGGCCTGAAGGGATAATGAGAATCATACATGGAGAAAAAAAGTCTGTTCTATTTCAGAATATGAAGATCACACCATGGTTCAGGCCTCCGAGTTGTGAGGCCAGAGCCTAGATCCAGCTTCACTCTGGATGGTGGAAAAGGTCCCCAAAGAATAGTTTCAGAACTCCAAACTCACTCTTCCAAATCATTCCAAAAACAGACTCACACTCATGGACTTAGTGTGACACTTCTCATTGCTGGCTGCTCATTATAACTCCACAGGGAACTGTAAAAGAAGCCTGTATGCATGGCACCCATTGAAATGGGCCTCTGCAGGATACTTAAAGTTCTCCAGGTGGCTATAGTGGGTGGTACAGGGGCAGAGGCTTTGAGAATACTAAAAGCAAAGGTATGTGAGGTCCTTTATTCTTGGGATGTTCTCAGAGTTACTACAGATGACTGGCTTGTTGGTAGGATCCATCCTTAAACCTCTCTCTCTCTCTCTCTCTCCACAAACACACACACACAGAGAGAGAGAGAGAGAGAGAGAGAGAGAGAGAGAGAGAGAGAGAGAGAGAGAGAGAGAGGGAGAGGGAGAGAGAAAGAGAGGAGACAATTCCTCAGAGTTGAATGTAACAGTACTGATTCATGTAGATATAGAACAGGAACTCAAGATATGGGATGAAATGACAGGAATTCACTTCACTTCAATTTCTTCAGTGTGAGCAATATATGTTCTATGGATTCAGCAAAGTGAACAATGGACATTATTATCACCTCCTAGAATCAGATAGATGTAGTAAACAATTATGAAACCCAGCCCATCACTGGGAAGCCACATGGCACAGAAGATCATGGATTTTTCCAACCTATAGGTGTTGGGCTTGAGTCATGACTATTTACCACTTGCCACCCACATGACCCAGACAAGTGAGCTAGTTTTCACCAACCTCAGTGTTTTTTTTTTTTAAGGAGTGTGAAAGGATAGGATGTTACCTTTGGCTGAAAGGTAACACATTTAGAACCTTACAGCAGCCCCATGGCATCCTGGTGATGGTACTACTCAGACGGATGCCATTAACAACTTGATTTATAAGTCTCAGAGGCAGGAGAGATAAGAATATTTTGGTGCAGTTTAGGGTGGAGATTTCAGGGAGGTAAATTAGGCTTTAAAAGTTGTGCAGAGTGATAGAAAGAGAAAGAGAGAGAAGAGAGAGAGAGAGATAGTTGTTGGGCCCCAGCCTGAGTAACATTAAGCTAAGTTTTAGAATATGGAATAAAGCCAGGCGTGATGGCACACACCTTTAATCCCAACACACCTTTAATCCCAGGAGGCAGAAGTAGTAGCTGATAAACCTTGATCCTGTTTGTTGATACTTTGCTTTGCTGTATTCTGCTGATTGGCTACTACCAAAAGGTTTGAATCTTATTGCTTGAGAGAAATAGGCTGAACAATGCAGCCTCGGGTTATAAAAGGGTTTTGAGTGCTGGGGTAAAATGAGATTTGCCCGACATTTCTCTCGGTCGCGTGTGTCTGTCTGACCATACACCTCACCTCTCCCCGATGGAGCCCTTTCTCCTGATGGCCAGGGAGACTTGGGCTACCCACAGGGGGCCAGGGGTCCGCGACGTCCCCATCAGATGGTGAGAATGGGGTTATGGAAAAAACTTTGGAAGCAAAAGAAAAAATAATACATTTTTAGGCAACAGCTAGAAGAGCGAGGATGGAAGTCTTTGGAGAAGGTAAGAGTGTGTCTGGATGGATTGATGTATAATCAGGTTGTAGAAAGAAGTCTCGGAATGTCAGCAGATGCAAACACACTGCAGCCATGAAACCGCTCCCGACCCCAGATAGGACTCTTAGAGACATGCCCAAGTGAAATTTAGAGAAGCCTATTTCTTCTGTATCTAGTTTTAGAATTATAATAAAACTATCTTGAAAACAGCCATGTTGGAGAGGCTACACATAAGCATGTATGTGCTTATATCTGTATGTGCATGTTTCTATAATTTATATTCCAAACTTGGTAGGTTTTGGTGGCTGTATTTCATATTTCTTTTAAGTTTTGAGATAAGGTCTTGCTCTACTGCTCTGACCTTAAACTTGTGCTCCTTATGCCTCAGCTTTTTAAGTGCTGGAATCCCAGGTGTATGCCATGCCCAGCAGCCAAAATATTTCTTTTCATTTCATTTGTTTATTTTTAAGCAAAGAAGAGAGAAAGAAAGATGGAGAAAGAAAGAGAGAGAGAGAGAGAGAATATGAATGTGTATTGCATGGCCTCTTGCAGTTGTAAGACAACTTGTAAACAAACTCCAGATGCATGTACCACTTTGTGCATTTGACCGGGGAGTTGAATCCAGGGCTGGCAGGCTTTGCAAGTAAGTGTCTTTAACTGCTGAACCCCAGCCCTAGGCCAAAATATTTCTTTCCGTGCATGTTTCTTGATATTTTTTTCCCCAAAGCACACAAATGTGATATGCCTGCCATGGCCATGGGCGTCAAGATATTGAGTTGACATATGGTCACCAGGCTTAGGGGCTTCTTTGGAGATGGCCACCCCAAACATCAAGAATTTTGGTATTCTGCTGAAGCTTAGCTAGGATTCCATTATGGCTCATACATGTTCACACATTCATTTTCCCTCTTTCTTACAGAATACTGTGCCTACAGGGAGATGTGAGGGAATTTTCTTCTCAACATGTCAGGATATTTATTGCCTTTAGATTGCATGGAACATATCCTTTAAATGCACAAACCTCTCTGCCTAGGACATCAAAAATGTTGCTTCTTGTATGTGATAATGGGCCCAACTTTTATGCACCACCCAGCTTTGCCCTTCAGAACTATTTTAGGTGCAGAGTATGTATCACTTCCTGTAAATGACAGATAACTGAGGGCTAGTGACAGGTAATCTTGTCTGATCAATCAGACCATGATGATATGTTATGTTGAAAAATCTCTTTTACTTCACACAAGTAAAGCTTCCAGAAATCTCCACTCTGTTTCCTCACCACCTCCTCCTGCCAATCAGCTTCTATCTACCACAACCCCAGCTTCTCAAGGCTGTATGTTGGTAGGATCCTACTGGAGCTGCCCTGGTGCTGTGACCACAGGGGGCTGAGTCACAGCTAGACCACTTTCTTGACACTTTAATAGTCTTCAGGTCTGGATTCTGAATTCTAAACCTTCCTCACTTTGATTGAAATTTCTTCTGCTCAGTCGCCCACTTTGCTGTCCTTGGAACAGTTTGCAGCTGCTCTCTACTGCTGACTAAACAAAAGGCCAAACTCCTTCATCTGGGATTTCATGTTTAAATTGTTGTCCTTTGGAGTGGTATATTGTCCCTGGACACTTCCTGACCCCCTCTCTGCTTCCTATCTGCCATGAGTTGTCCACACTCCTGTCACGGCCCCTCATCCATGCTCCTGTCACGGCCCCTCATCTAAGCTCCTGAAATGGACCCTCATCTAAGCTCCTGTCATGGCCCCTCATCCACATTCCTGTCATGGCCCCTCATCCACACTCCTGTCATGACCCCTCATCCACACTCCTGTCATGGCCCCTCATCCAAGCTCCTGTCATGGCCTCTCATCCACGCTCGTGTATGTAACCCCAGGAAACTCAATGTTTCACAAGCTAGCCTTGGGTGGGATGTTTCTTTGGTCTGTCACCAGCACCCTGTCTGGGGCAATCAACTTGCTGGCAGTCCATAGAGGATAGTTTCCTGTCCCCAGCAATTATCACCATGGGGAAAGGGCCTCATGAAGCCCCTGAGTCTTAGGAGCCCGGGTTCTCCCTCAGTTTGGAGAAAACAGCTGCACAACAGGCTTTCTACAGCCATTTCCTGGGGCATGTGGCCAGATGCTCCTCCCATTGTCAGAAGATCACTCCCTTTACTCTGTTTTTTTTGTTTGTTTTTGGTTTTTTGAGGTAGGGTCTCACTCTAGCCCAGGCTGACCTGGAGCTCACTCTGTAGTCCCAGGCTGGCCTTGAACTCATAGCCATCCTCCTCCCTCTGCCTCCCAAGTGCTGGAATTAAAGCTGCGCTTCTCTGAAGCACGTCTACTGCATGACCTGCTGACTCATCAGGCTGTCTGCACACTGACACGGGGCCTACGTGGACAATCGATACTTCAGCACTAGCTTGGAGCACAACCAAAGGCGGCATTGTGAGGAAATTGTCACCACAAACCCTTCTTACTTCCACCAAGTATTCAATTACCTTTTGTAATTTGTATTATGCGTGTCTGAGTCTCCATAGTGGAAGTCAGCCTTTGTTGTCCTGGAGGAATGAGCACTGGAGTGGTGGATGATAGGAACCAAACAGATATTTGTTTCCTTTCAGCTCTCTACCCTGGGTCGATCACTACCTATGGCCCATGACCCAGGGACAAGAGAAGGAAACAGGCAAACAAAGAAACTATAATCTAGATATAATCCAGAGAGAATGAGCTCTAGCCACCTTGCAAGGGCTGACTCAGTCCCCAAAACCCTCAGCACAGTGGGAATTGCACATCTGTCCCTGGAAACACAGCCATTGGCACCTCTGGATAAGAAAGCTTTGAGGCTGAAGTTGGGGAATTAGGGACAAAATGGCTGTCCTTTCCAGATTGAAAAAAAATGTGCACACTTAAAAATAAAGTAGGGGCTGGAGAGATGGCTCAGCAGTTAAGGCACTTGCCTCTAGTGCCTAAGGCCCCAGGTTCAATTCCCCAGGACCCACATAAACCAGACCCACAAGGTGGTGGCCCTGGTGTGTCCTCTCTCTCCCTCTCTCTGTATCTTTCTGCTTGAAAATGGATAAATAAAATATTTAAAAAAATAAATAAAGTAGTTCCCCAGACGGAACCTTTGAGGAAGTGGGGAGATGAGTAAGAGAGCTGTCTCCACAGCAAGTCAGATAACCTATGAAAGAGTAATGGAGACAGACACTGAGGATACCCAAAATAGTCCAAAGCAGAAATCCAGAGACTCTTAAGATCTCAACAGTAAAGCAGACTTAAAACTCACCCACCATGACTCAGGGAACTTTGCAGAAGAGGGGGCAGAAAGATTGTAAGAGCCATGATGGAGGAGAATATCCAGAGACATTGCCTCCTCAACAACAACATACACAAAAATACTGTCAACTACTTGTACAATTCATTAACCCTTCATCCCATGGACCATTCCAGCAATCCCACTGAGGAGGGCCCTCAGCAGGTTGGGGACAGGGAGGAGGGAAATGGGGATCTCATCACAAGACTTGTTCATACAGTATTTCTAATTATTAACAATAAATAAGTTTTTTAAAAACAGAAGTTTTTATTCTGTATCACTGCCAGTGTGCTGAGTTGATCCACTAGCTACCTTGCTGAACTTTCTTGCTCTGGAAAATATGCTGTAAACACTAAATAAAAGAATGATAAATGGGGAAAAATAAAGTACTTTTACTAAGCAGGTTATCTGACTCATGAGGTCTATTTACATTTTGTGGTGCTGGGGATAAAACCCTGAGTCTCACACAAGCCAGTAGTAAGTGCTCTGCTACGAAGTTGTATCTCTAGCCTTATATACTCACAATTTTGAAAAGAAATCAAGGGTTTTGATGCCATGATTTTTTTAAAAGAAATTACTTATTTGTGCATATATAAATCATAGATCCAGTATTTTAGAACAGATACAATTATTTTTTTTAACATTAATGCCAGTGTTTCTGGAACACAGTCATCTCTTTCCCCACTACCCCATGACAGAAAACGGAACACTTACTTAGAAAGAAGTCTGGTGGTTGTAATTACCATTTGCAAGCAGAAGGAATGCTTCCCTCCCTTTTCCTCCCTTCCCTTCCTCTTCCTTTTGCCTCATAACTTGTTTGGAAAATCATGACCAACCGGCTTTCTCATTCAGGAATTTTGGTCACCAATAGGTAAAGTTTATATACTTCATTTCACCTCTTTATGAATATCTGCCATGATAAGAATTTCATTCTTCCATCCAGAGTCATTGGCCCCCTCAGCAACAACACACAAAGGAGATTTAAAAAAACCCATTGGCTACCTCTCATGTAATTCATAACCCCCTACCCCATGGACTGATCCAGTATGCCCACCGAGGAGGGCCCCCAGTGGGTTGGGGATCGGGAGGAGGGAAATGGGAGTACTGTCATAAGATTTGCTCATACAATGTATCTAGCTATTGACAATAAAGATATTTTTAAAAAAGAATTTTATTCCTCCTACCTAGGACCACCCCTGATATACTTGAATATTTTTATGTATAATGTTTTATTAATCACTCCATGTTATGCTATTTCTTTAAGGTGTTATATTAATTTAATCCAGAGTGAAAAGAGTGAATGTTTTTATTTCAAATTTTGAAGGCAGAAAAAGATTCCCACCTTAATGGGACTAACTTTAGCTTCTGGTCCTCTCTCTCTTTCTCTCTCTCTCTCTCATTTAATAAGCTTATTTATTGTTAAAAATAAGATAAATTGTATGCGTATGTCTTGTGATAGTACTCCCATCTCCCTCCTCCCTGTCCCCAACCCTCTGAGGGCCCTCCTCAGTGGGGTTGCTGAACCAGTCCATAGGATAGGGGGTTATGAACTGTACAGAAAGTAGCCAGTTTTTTCTTTGTGTGTTGTTGCTGAGGAGGGCAATGTCTCTGGATATTCTCCCCCACCATGGCTATTACAATCTTTCTGCCCCCTCTTCCACAAAGTTCCCTGAGTCATGTGGGTGAGATCTTAAGCATGATTATTTTTGTATTGGCAGTTATTATTTTTCCCTTGTTCCCTTTTATGATAAAAGCATGAGTGTGGCCATGATCTATTTTGCTACAAGGAAATATGCAAGTCTTAATGGAATATGAAGGAAGCATAGATCTTCATTACAGAGAGCATCGTTTCTGTCTAGCAAATTGCTAAATATAAAGTCAATTTCATCAATATACTTTCTTATCTATGTTAATAGCCAATTCATCAGTCTCTCCACTCATTGGCAAATGTCCTACATAGACAAATGGTATCTGAGGCCATAAATTCCTTGAGGATTTCTTATTGTACCATCAAAAGCAGTGTTTTCTTAGGAACATGCTAGAACAAAACCTTCTACAGAAGAAGCTACAAAAAGCTCTTTTACCAATGTCTCGGTTACTTGATAACTTGAAAATTGTAAGCCAGCATTGGTAAGCTGATTCAATGGGAGAAATACCCACCCTTCCCCCCACGGTCATTGTGTTCCAGAGAAAGAGCAATGCGCTTCTTTCCCCCATCTCCTAACAAAACACTCCCCTCCCGTCATATGGACGTTCAAACTCAATAGCAGGATGTGGGATGCAGAATCTTGATGAGTTCGTAACTCCTAATGGAAAGAAAATAGGTCATTATCCATTCTGACCATGAAACTAATCTACAGTGCTTAACCTGATTCCTGCAATGTCTAAGCCATGCCATCTGCTTTGTCAAAAACATGCCTAATTGGAATGTTTTTGGGCAGGAAGGGCTATGCAGAGTCCCAAGTGTCCAATGTGTAGGGATGCCCAAACCATTTTAGGATAGTCCTGGCCCTTTCCGAGTCACTCAACAGTGGACTCATGGCCCCCTGCCTTCTGTCTGTTTTCTCAGCGGCCTCTCGAAAGTAACTCTCCTTGTTCACTACCCACCACTAGATTTAGGAGGAAAAAAATCAGAGGAACTACCCAGATGGGTTGTGTTCATTAATACCCATCTTCCTCACTCTGAAGGGTGGGAATACTCATGCAGCTAATGAAATGAGAATGGGGAAGGGCGGGTAAGCCTGTAGCAGCGGGTTTCTCCATCACAGGGGGCTACTCTTTGTGACGCTTGATGGATGTGGAATGCCAGCTAACTAGCTTGGCATCCTTGGTGGAAGAACTGGTCTCTAGGAAACTCATGGTCCTCAGGTCCCATGGAAGACTGACTCTCAGAGGAGAACCCACCTCCTAAGAAAAGTATTCCAAAAGCTGAAGGTCTCCGTGGGACTCTGTCTAAGGGTCGGCTCCACTTGGACAAAAAAGCATTTCCAACACCACTGAAGACAAAGATGGATTTAGAGAAGGGCTCAGGCAAACCTGCACTTAATTAACTATAACCATCACTAAATAACTGTTACTGTAAAATCGTTCTGTCAGTGCTGGGGGCTTCACCATTGCTTTAACACACAGATCAGTGAGAAGGGTGTTACCTTACCAACACAAGACCATTCTTGTTTCCTACAGACTTATCATTGGGAGATGGACACCATGATTTTAAAACTGCTGCTACTCTGCTCTCATGTAGAGAGAAGGTATTTGTCATTATATGATTCCAGAGGGGACCAAAGGAGTCCTTTAATGACCCTTTTGTGGCTTAAAAAAAAAACAGGGCTGCCAAATGGGGCATGTGATGGTTAGGTTTTGTTGTCAACTTGATCTTTTTAATTATCTTGGGTGGGTTTCTGAGAATGTTTATAGGAAGGCAGCCTCTCAGTAGGGGGCTGGATGTAAAGAAGCTAGCTCAAAGAAGCTAGAAGTAAACATCCTTTCTTGTGTGGGCAGTGCAGGAAGAAAATTCCAGAGACTCAGGAAGCCATTAAGTCTGGGGAAGGGTTGTAAGACCCCACCCTAAGCCTATATAAAGGGGAAGAAATTCTCTCCTTGGTCCTCCCTGCCTGTTTGCTATTCTGTATGTGGTGTTGGTGATGGTTTTCTCTCTGCTTGGACCTGTGAAAGAAGGCAAGCCTCTTTTGCTGTTACAGAACTTCCCCTCAATCTGTAGTTTCAATAAATACTTTCCTCCTCCAAATTCTGCCTGGTTTGAAGACTCATCCCAGCGGCGTGTGGCTGACGACAGGGCAGAACTTTTCCAGATAAATGGATTTCTTCATTATAAATCAGATAGAACCCATAAGTCCTCTAATCTTAAATAGTAATTAGGGTAGGAATGGATACCCCGAAGTTCTATTTGCTGTCCTAAAGTAAATTGTCTTTTTTTGGGGACACTTCAATAACACATACACTGGTGCCTCCAAAGCTATTTAGGCTTTTTATTCCCTGAAAAATGGGATTCATGTGCATATCTGATGGCTCATCTGCTCTCTCGATCATCTATCTCCACATCTCCTGTTCTTATACTTGTCAACTCTCCTGCCTCTCATATTCCTCCTTCATTTCTGTCTGATCTTCTAAGGCCCAGGAAAGCAGACAAGGGTTTCCATTTGAACTCTGCATAAAACTGTGAAAATAGGCCCTGTGTGGGTATTGTCTGTGCCTATCTAGTTTTCTACTTCTGGAATGCTCTCATCCCATTAAGCACTGAATGTGTGGCCATTCCCTCCAGGGACCTGGCGCCCACTGTGAGCTGTGGCATCGGGGACTTTCCTTACTACTGGTGGTGCTTGGGCTTTGCCCCAGGCTTCTTGGAGTTTAAGGGCCCTGTTTCTAACACCATCGGTTCTTCATAGATTAAGCTCTTTTTTTATTCCTAAAACCTTCCTTCTTGGGACTGAATTTTTGCCATGTATTTATTTTCTTCATTTTTCTCCCCAACAGTGAGTATCCTAATTTCTCGAAAATGGAGGCCCAGGAGGGACAACGTGTCAGGCAAGAAGCAGGACCTTAGTGCAAGCTTAAGTACAAACGCAGGTAACAGACATGATTAAATTTGGCTGGGGTGCTGCGTTCGGAAGCTGTGTGTTTTTGAAAGGAGACTAGCTCTCCTGCCAACATGCTGCAGGTAAAAGTTCCTGTCGGATTCGCTTTGTGATGGCAAAGTAGGATTTACAAAACCCAAGCACACTTAGGAAAACCCGTTTCCCAGGCTGGCATTTTATGAAGGCATTCTGCTTTGTCTAGAAGAGGATTTACCAGTTTAAAATATGAAAAAGATAAAACCCATGGGCTTATTTATTTATTTTTTTAAATGCCACTATTCCATCTGCGAGCAGAGTGATTAACATTTGCATTTCAACTGAAGGTTTTCAGGTCAAATAAAATAATTTCCCCATTCATAGCTTAGAGGGAAGAGATGCAGGCATGGGTCACTGCAACATGGACTGTGTCTGATGGCTGTGTGGGGGTGGAATGGCAAAGACATACACTAGACCTGATATGTATACATATATTATATTTTATTATATATTTTCTATAGCATATACATTTGTATGAAATATTTCAAAATTAGATCTATTTTCAAATGCTAACAAAAATAATAGGTTAATTCTTAACCATATTTGCACAACATGAACAGTGCTTCAAGTCATTAACTTTCTGTCACTGAGAAGTATCTCTTCTTATATTTTATATTTTCTGTAATGAAGATGTGTTAATTTTATAATTGTGTTTACATATAATTATATATAATTCTATGATATATACAGCTATATATGATTTTATGTTCCTTCCTAAAGTATGAAGAAAATTCACTATTGGAGAAGAAACAAAACACAATTTTAAAGCATGAGATTTATTTTAATAAGTGACTACACCATTTGGAAATATTTGTTAGCAATTATTAAAATTCCTCAATTAACCAATAAATCATTTTAAGATCTATTTATTTATTATTTGAGAGAGAGAGAGAAAGAGAGAGGCAGACAGAAAGAGTGAGTATGGTTGCACCAGGGCCTCCTGCCACTGCAAATGAATTTTAGACTCCGCTTTGTACATCTGACGTTATGTGGGTACTGGGGAATTGAACTTGGCAATCAGGCTTTACAAGCAAGTGCCTTTAATTGATGAGTCATCTCTACTGCCAATTAATCATTTTTAAAAGTAAGTTAAAAATAATATCCTACTCATAGTTTGGATATATCCAAATGATGAGGCTTTTCAATGTATAATTTAAATTTACCCTTAAATAGAAATACTAGAGGCTTCCATTTCAAGACTGAAATTGAACAAACACATTCACAAGAGAGACAGACAGAGAGAATGGGTGCACCAGGGCCTCCAGCAGCTCTAAACAGACTCCAGATGCATGCACCACTTTGTGCATCTGGCTTTACACAGGTACTGGGGACCTGAGCTCATGTCGTTAGGCTTTGCAGGCAAGCACCCCGTCTCTCCAGCCTTCACCCTGGGTTCTTTAAATCCCATGTGAAAGAGAGCTCCGTGTTAGTACATATGAAAACTCAAGGATGAAGAGTGTAGGAAAGAGACACAACAACTTTCTGGAAGCTGGACTGGCGGCTCTCAGGATATGGAGGCTGGAAGCCTGGAGCTTGGTGGAGAGGTACCACTGGGTGTGGGCGGGAATGTCAGGACAGAGGCACTCCTGGGAAGGGTGTTCAGAGCAGTTATATGCCCACATGCCCACCCCAAGCAACTGCCCCTCTCTCATTCAGGCAACAGGTGAAAACTGAGTTGAATTCATAACTAGTTGATAGAAAATGAAGCCTGAGGAAAAGAAAGATAATGCTTGAAATAATAAAGCATTCAAGAAAGGAAATGCCTTCCTAGGAAATGGTTCAGCTAGCAGTGGCAAGCTAAAGTCATGGCAGGGTGAGCACTGCATAGGGATCTGAAGTTCAGCACACATGCACACAGCGAGCACGTGGAGGAGGAGCTCCCTGGGGAGCTGCTGGCTGGGTGGAGCCTTATCTCCATCTTCCCCAGCAAACTGGTAGGGTTTAAAGAGAGACCTGGTTTGAGAGATGGGGTTGGATCAGCCACCAGGCAAAGGGTTTATTAGAGCCAAAGGAAACCAGCCCTCCCAGGAGAACAGAGGTTGTTCTTTGAAGGACCCTGTGCAAGAGTTGGAAAGGTGTGTGAGCTCAGTCAACGATGCCTAAGTAGACTTAGAGACATGGGGTTTTCGTCTATTTCTGGCTGAGGCAGGTGTTTACAAAAATCCCAAGGACATTCCTGGATAAGGGGTGTCTGGAAGAAGAGTGGGCTAGTTCGTCCACTGCTTATTTAGCCCTCCTTGGTTTAAGGCTTTGCTATGTGGAAGGGCCCCCAGGAAAGAGGGATTTGGTTCTTTGTGAGAGATGTGAGGGGAGAAAGGCTGCAGCTGGGTGTACCTGTCAGCTACTTTGCAGCAAGAGAGAGAGAGAGAGAGAGAGAGAGAGAGAGAGAGAGAGAGAGAGAGAGAGAGAGAGAGAGAAGAGTCAGGAGGGTTTGGGTTCTAACAATAGTGACTGATTAAAAAAATGAAAACTCTAGCTCATGGATCAGTAAACTGTGGTCCACGGGCCAGTCACTTGTATTTGTAAATAAAGTTTTATTGGAACACAGCCATGCCCATATTTACATATAGCTGCCCTCACAGCCCAGCAGCAGAGTTGAATAACTGCCCTAGAGAACATATGGCTCTCAATGTTTACTGCTTCATTCTTTACAGGAAATATTTGTTGTTACCTTGGGTAGCAAGTGAGCATCTTTAAAGTTTTGGAGACAAACATCAAAGGAAGAGAGAAGAATCTGAAAATTGGTTAATTTTTTCCTTATAAGCTAAATCAAGCTATTTGACATCATGAATAAAGTATTTGTATTACTTTGATAAAATAGGAGCAAAATAAAAAAGAAGTGTTAATTTGAGTTATCTGAGGGGCTAGACATCTTTTTCCAGGTTGATGACAAAAATGTTAAAAAATACGTTTTTTTTAATGTTCCTTCTTTTGATTTTTTTGACAGTTTATTTGTTCACGCCAACTTCTTTCTTTGAATTAATTTTCTTTTCTTTTGTCTTTCTGTTTATTTTGTTTGTTTTTTGAGGTAAGGTCTCACTCTAGCCCATGTTGACCTGGAATTCACTATGTAGTCTCAGGGTGGCCTTGAACTCATGGCGATCCTCCTACCTCTGCCTCCTGAGTGCTGGGATTAAAGGTGTGCACCTTTTTATTTTTATTTTTGGTAAGAAACCAAGTCTTTCACTCATGCACAAGGTTCTAGAGGGTTTCTTTTTTATACTTTGAATGTGTCTGGTATAAGGGGCCAGCAGATTCCCTGGCAATCCATAATTCTAAGTTAGCTGAGTAGACTTTATTTTACTCAACCAACAGTGATCTCCATTTTTTTAAGCCAAACCTCAACTTACTTATTTCAAAAGGAGGCAGCTGAGACTCACATCCCATCATTGATCACTGTTGGTGACATATTTCCTTCCTAATGTAATCTTGAAATGGCAGAACATCCATAATTAATCTGAAAGTAAGCTGTCTTAGCCATTAAATAGGTTTCCAATGTAGTAGCTCTTAGGGCACTGTCCCAGCCACCTCAGAGGTCATTTCCTATCCACTGCTTTAAGAAAAGCAATAAGGATGTTTTCTGGAAAATGTTCTTTTTCTACATACATAATATTTGATAATATCTTAATATTAAATTATAGATGTGAGGGCAACTATTTCTGTTCTTGAGTTCGAGATGTGAAAAAGTCTCCCCTTTCACTATGATATTCTCAGGTTCATATTTATGGTCATCCTCAGCAGAAATATAAGTTGTAACACTGCTGATGACTGAAGCTGATAGGCCGGACAGAATTAGCTGGCCAGCTCTCGCAGTGCCTGCTGGGGAACTCTCTTGACTCTCACCTTGTGTTGGCTGAGCACCACCACCCTCTGCCTGGCTCTGCCCTTGAGTGTGTGGATCAGGTCTCATGGAGTATTGACCACATGTTCAGCTCTGCATGGACCTCTGTGGCCAGCACAAAGATGGTCCAGATGAAGACATACTAGAACGATGTCAGGTGACAATGTTGGGCCATGGAAAAGCGTAGGATAGCATGAGTGAGTGGTTGAGAGACATATGCTCTAGGAGTTAGTGGTGGCCAGAACAGGAGATCATACACTCTAATGTGGGAGCTGAAGCCTAGGCCAGCTCAATGTGGATGGACAAAAGGAGAGACATTTTCAATTGGAGAGTTGAGGCATGGGGCAATGGTGAATGTGGATCATGCCTGAAGGTGCATAAACCATGTCTAGGGAAGGCGGCTTTGCCTTCTAACCACGGTGATTTCTATGATACTGTTCCCTGCGTTCCTATGCTGAGCCTCTAACTCCCCATGGGATGGTTTCAGAAGGTGGGGCCCTTAGGAGGTGATGAGGTGATGAGGGTTGGGATGTGTACCTTTACAAAAGAAGCTTCAGAGGTCCCCTTCAGCCCTCCCACCACATGAGGACGCAGCCAGAAAGTGCCATCTTGAGGAACTGAGCCCTCCTTGGACACTGAATCTCACTGAATCATCAGGGCCTAATCCTGGACTTTTATCTCCAGAAGTATTTGAAAAAAATTTCTTTAGGTCCTTTGTACCTAGGGTATAGAGTGTTGTCACAGAAGCCCAAATAATCTAAAACAGCAGAGCTTAGGTTTGTTTTTTTACCCAAATTCCCTGGCTAGTGATAGAGTTTGAATGCTAATCAAGGTTTTCTGACGGTTCCTTCTGTCTGTAATATGCAGAGTTGTCCATATGGAACACAGGCCAATTCACAGAGCAGGGATTACCTCTCACAGTACTCTCGCTGGCCTTAGAATTTGGCAATGATACCTGGGTTTATCCCACTTAAGTACTCCGTATCCAACAGGCCCTTCACTTCCTGGTGACTCTGACTTTGTTTATACCTATTCATAAGTCAACCTCCAAAATGGAGGAGAATTTGTAAACACTGCCAGGAGCCTGAAAACATTTCTTCCAATGGCATGAGGCCTAGTGGCTGAGCCACGACTGCAGCCTCTGGGATTTGCTGATGGTCAGGGCTGCCTTAGATTACTGTGAGGATCAGGGGGTTGGCTGAGAGGTCATAGGCCCAACAAGAAAGAGGACAGTCCAGAGCCATACACAGACAGAACCTGGCAAAAATGGTCCCAGGGCCATCATGTGTCCTGTGCTGGACAGCATTATTCTTTCCATCCCTGAAACATCCAGTAAAATATGCTTTAATCATCATTTGAGTAAGCCAATTAGCAAATGGAAACTTGGAGAAGTTAAGAGACTTGCCCAGAGTTACAGAGCTTATGAAGCCTTAAACTGGATTTAAGACACCATTCATTCTTGCTAAGCAAACCTTCTCATGGCATTTGCCGTAAAAGAGGAGATAAGGAGTGAGGGCAGTGAGTGGGCGGGGAGCACCAGGAGGTGGCTGTGGCCATTGGTGGGTGTGATGTCCTAGGGATGGTGTGCAGTGGAAGGAAGTGGTCATGGCAATGGTCAGTGTGGGTGGAGAAGGAGGATTTGGGGCAGTGTCATAGTCAGCCACACACTGCTGGGATGAATCTTCAAACCAGGCACAATTTATGGGAGGAAAGGATTTATTTGTAGCTATAGATACAGGGGAAGTTCCAGAATTCAAAAGAGGCTGCTCCCCTTTCACAGGTCCAAACAGAGAGAAAAACCCATCACCTACACCACACACACAGAACAGCAAACAGGCAGGAGGGCAAGGAGAGAATTTCTTCCCCTTTATACAGCCTTAGGGTGGAGTCTTACAACCCTTCCCCATATACTTCCAGCTTCTTTGAGCTTCTTTACATCCTGCCCCCTGAGAGGCTGCCTTCCTATAAACATCCTCAGAGAACTGTCCAAGATAATTAAAAAGATCAAGTTGACAACAAAACCTAACCATCACAGGCAGAGACAGGGAAGGACAGTCATTGAGATGTGGAGGGAAAGAGAGGAGAGGTATTAGCAAAGGCCAAAGAGGGTGTGTTTGCGAAATGAAAAGAGGTTCGACCAGTGTTCACATGAGGAACAGATTAAGCTCAGTCCTCTGGGAGCCATGGGATGCCATGCTGAAGAAAGGCAACGGTAGGAAAGCAGGAAGGTGTTCCTTTAGGATAAGGTCATTAAAAGGTCACTAATGGGATGTCATCAGTGAGGGCAATTTGGGTGGAGTGACGGAGGAAAGAAAATGCTACAGAGGGCTGAGGAGTGATTAGAAAGGAAGGAACAGAGTTGATGGTACCCTTGAAGCTCATCTATTCCAACATACCCACTTCTCAAATGGTGCCACCGAGGTCCAGAAGAACAAAACAACTTGCTTATGCTCTTTAAAAACATACATACCAAAAGACATACATGCCATAAAATTTCTCATTTTAACCCACCAGCGGCATTTAGATACATCAGTGCTTTTGTGTCCATTTCCAGGACCTTTCCAACCGGTGGACCTTTGGTTGTTTCTGCTTTTTTCTGCTTTTTGGTACTGTGAATGTAGCTGTGATAATGTGTGCTTACACCATTCACCCCTGAGGGCTTTTAGTAATGCTTTTAAAAAGAGTATTTAGCTGAGAGAGGAGAGAGAGAGAGAGAGAGAGAGAGAGAGAGAGAGAGAGAGAGAGAGAGAGAGAGAGAATAGGCACACCAGGGCCTCTAGCCACTGCAAACAGACTCCAGATGCGTGTGCCACCTTGTGCATCTGGCTTTATGTGGGTACTGGGGAACTGAACCCTGGTCCTTAGGATTTGCAGGCAAGTGCCTTAACCGCTGAGCCATCAATCCAGCCCTAGGGATGCTTTTTGTCCTATTAAGAATGGTGTCTTCCACAGAGGAGAAATTCAGAAAAAAGTAGAAAACTGTAATCAGTGGTGATTATTATCTTTGCCCCTCAATTTAACTGGAGAGGTTTTAAGCCCACGAAATAAAAAGATAAAAGTCACCCCCTTGTGTGACCTATCATGTGGTTCAGTTGGTTTATAAGCAGATGTTCCCCAAATGCACCTGGTGTTTAGGCAAAGCCCACAGCTAGCAGAACACAGACTTCCTTGTTACAGGTGCAGTGATCTCAGTGGCCATTCAGAGACATCTGTTTCAAAACTTCCCTGCTCTCTAAAGGGAGCCTGACTGTTCCTGGGGAATTCTTGGATGATGACACATGATGGTTTTTAAGGTTTAAGGCTGTTAAAACTCCAAGGTCAAGGATTTCCTCTGTGGAAATACCACAGAGCACCTTCCTGCTTCATTAGAGACCAAGGACAATTCAAATTCCTTACACCCTTTCTCTAGAGATGTGTGCTTTTGAAAAAGTCCTTTGTTCCTGTGCAAGCCTTTCAAGGTCAATTCAAGGACACAGTTCTTTCTGTAAGAGCATTAAGTTCAGGAGACTGTTTTTTTATTAATGCCCTATTGAGCCTATATTCAGTGTCCAATTAATTCATTTGTAGTTATTGCTTGTGTGAGTGTTCCCAGATGAGTTTAATTCTTTTCTTAGTCAATAAATAGAAGCAGTTCCCTACCCATACCCCACAATGACTTTTCTGTTTATCAGGAATGATGGTTTTGTCCATCTCTACAGCATATAAAAATTTTCAAATCATGCCTGACATCCAGTATTCTTTGGGATCTGTGAGTCAGTTTCATCACTGAAATAAGACCAAGGTCATCATTTAGTCAGTGGGAAGAGGTTTGCATCTGAGGGAAGCAAAGGGTGGGTGTCAAACACAACAGGGCTGTTGTCAGTGATTGCTCAGACAAAATCACTGTGTGTGTGTGTGTGTGTGTGTGTGTGTGTGTGTGTGTGTGTGTTTTACTGGAAACAATCTAGAGATGTGCTTATCAGAGAAAACTCTTAGGATTTTTAAATTTTAGCTTATATATAAATTATATAAGAACAATACTTTGGATTTTGTAAGATCAACTCCTTATGATCTAAGATTTCTCACTTCCCTACATTGTTTTTTAAATAGTTTTATTCATTTGCAAGCAAAGAGACAGAGAGAGAGAGAGAGAGAGAGAGAGAGAGAGAGAGAGAGAGAGGAGAGAGAGAGGGTATGCCAGCCTCTCTTGCCACTGCAATAAACTCCCGATGCATGCGCCACCTTGTGCATCTGGTTTTATGTGGGTACTGGGGAATCAAACCCAGGACAGCAAGTTTTGCAAGCAAGCACCTTAACTTCTGAGCCCTCTATCCAGCCCCTCCTTTGTTTTTATCAGTTATACACTTATTCACATACATGCATGTGACTATATTCTAGTAAATGAAAAGGTAATTGTGGATTATTAGAAGATTGCATTTTGTGAAAATTTAAAGTGTTTTATGTCAGAAGGATTTGTTATGTCAGAAAAGCTAGTAATTTCTTCATCTTTAACTAATGTTAAGACCTTAGACAAATTGGTTAATGAATTAACTAATAATTTTTGGTGCCTAGGTAATTTACGAGAATGAAACAGATACAAAATAAATGCTAATTATTACACATAATTTTTAATTTGCACTTATTTCTTATAATGGAAGCAGATTAGCAAAATTTGCAAATATCTTTAGATGATGTAATATACAAATGTTTACTTTTGCCATTTCAAATTTGTTAAAGTGATATGAAATTAGTGCGCAGAAGGAGAGGAAATTGCTAAACAGTTTTCTGCTTTCCTACCTCTTCTATTCTCTTATGCCTGGAGAACAGAAGTTAGTTACTTTGATTAAATATGATAACACAGGAAGTTAATTATAGAAGACACTCTATATGTACACACAAACAAAATAATATATTTGGTTTTTTGCTGTGTTTATTTTGGAATTTATTATGGTTAATCAAGATGGTAAAGTTATTATGATAGATACAAGTTTATTTAATGTATTAATTACTTTAAAGCTATGGGTAGAAGTCATACTTTTATCTTTATACATTTATATATTTATCTATCTATAAAGAATGTTTATTTACTTTTGTATTATCTACATATGTATTTCTGTATCTCTATGCTTATTACATATAAAGACATCTACAAATTCAAATACTGAAAATTGTTGCATGAGGAATGTCCACAAAAAAGAGTGAAATTAGAATTTGGGTATTTAGGGCTGGAAAGATGGCTCAGCAGTTGAAGGTGCTTGCTTGCAAAGTCTGTCTGCCCAGGTTCACTCCCCCGGAACCCACATAAAACCAGATTTCAAGTGGCACATGCATCTGTGATCCCAACACAATGGGAGGGTGGAGCCAGAGAATCTGAAGTTCAGGGGCCAGTTTCTCTGCCTTTGCAGTCCTGCAGTTCATTTGGTGAGACCTTGTCTCCAAGACAGTGGAGCACAGACAGCTTGAAGTTGTCCTCTGCCCTCCACATAAACAAACAAACAAACAAACAAACAAACAAACAAATAAATAAATTTGGGTTTTTAATCTGCAAAATGGTTAATTTTCTTGTATCCCCAAAGACAGATGTTCCTTTTGTCACCAACATAGTCCATTACATTTTTTCTGTCTTTTTGTCACGTTTTTAAGTCATCTAATTAATGAATTAATTTGAGAGAGAGAGAGAGAAAGAGAGAGAGAGAGAGAGAGAGAGAGAGAGAGAGAGAGAGAGAGAGAGAGAGAGAGAGAGAGAGAATGGGCATGCCAGAGCCTCTTGCCATTGCAAACAAACTCCAGATATGTGTGGCACTTTGTGCGTCTGGCTTTAAATGGGTGCTGGGGAATTGAACGCAGGAGGGCAAGTTTTGCAAGCAAGTACCTTTAACCACTGAACTGTCTTCCCAGCCCCTTAAGTTCTTTTTGGAGGTCATGAATTTAACAAAATTAGAATAAAAAAAATCAAATGGTTCTTAATAACCATTGTTTTTATGACACTTTTTGGAGTGTACTGTGCAGGTTCATACGGGCCTGCGTGTACCACGGTACACGTGTGCAGACTAGGTGACAGGTTTAGAGTTGGTCATTTCTGTCCACCTTCTTTTAAGCAGGGTATGTCATTGTTCACCACCCCATTTGTCAAGCTAGCTGGTCCCGAGCTCCCTGCAGGTCCTCTGTCTCCACCTCCTCTCTCCCTCTGTGACTATTTGTACAGCTTCATGTGGGTGCTGGAGACCCAAACCCAGGTACTGTGCTCATGTAGCAAGCACTCAACCCACTGAGTTACCGCTCCAGACTCCTTTTGTCCCCGGTTTGCCTGTAAATGGCTTTTGTCCTTAGATACTTGTGACTTCTATCTTCTAATAACTAATTTTTATTTGACCTTATCAAAATTCAGAACTCAAATTTAGAGCAATAAAACTGTTAAGGAGTCTTTTTTGCCTAGACTATCCATGAGTAACACAAAGAATTTTCCCTTTGCTTTCAAAGGGAAGGAAAACAGGTCCGTAAGGAATTCCCCAATATTTACTTAATTTGAAATTGTTCTAAGAGCTCTTTTATTTCCCCAAATTGATGATCAGAAACTGAGTTCATTTACTAGGCTAATTTTACATCAAAGTAATGATGATTAATTATTCTTTTGCGTTAATTACATGTTTAGTAGTGTCAGTTATGTTGATGTTTAGAGAATGCTTTGAATGAACAAATAAACAGTAATATGACTTGATGGCGACGTGAACCTCTTGTGTTTCTGTAGAGATGGGTACTGGTGCACCTTCTGAAAATGAAGGGGAACTGGGGTGCTGTGGGCCTCAAACTTAGGACAGCAAACACAGAGTCTTAGGAAGACTCTAACCTTGCAGTTGAAGGCATGGGGAGGTCAGTGAACATCCACGTTTCAAGCACGGCTTCTCCCCAGGCCTTTCTAGTGTGCCAGGAGCAAGAACATGAGATCTCTCTCGTCCATCTTGCCCAAAACCCTTGTTATTTTGGATCAGTTGCTATCCTTCACCGTTAGTAAAGCAGTTGTGAGATGAGCTCCAGGCCAGTTCCTGGCCCATTTCCTTGTTTGATGTAATGTGTTGAGTAGCTTTGACCCTCACTCTGCCCAGTTCTTTATGTCTCTCCCCATGACTTGGAGAGCAAACCCTCAAACTCAGACATATACTCTCATACCAGAAACTGTGACGGGTCAGGCAGCTCCAGAGACCCCCTCCCCTTGAGTGGGAGGTGTCTAGCTAGAGCTACAACCTAGGGGCTAAAACTGATTGGTCAGGTATGAACCAATCAGCTGTCTCTCTGACTCACCTGGGGGAACTTTAATTCCCAAGGACTTTTGTCTTGGCCCTCTCTTCACCACTTGCCAGGCCAGCAGAAGGACCTCTGACTCTCCTGGCCTTAGGAAGGCTCCAGATTTTTTCCCCTCATGAACCTCTCCTCATGTTAAACTCTCCGACAAGTGTTTTCTCCACACTGGTGGCTGGAGAACTCTGTAACTCCCCATGTTCCCTTTAATAATGAAGTCTCCCACTATACATTACTATCTTGTTGTCTATGATTTTAATTCTTTAACTTTGTAGTCAAGAACTGGGGTACACTTTAAATTTTAGGGCACATTGGAATTTTTGCTGGGTGTTATCTAAATTCTAATCCCCAGCTCATCCCATTACAAAACCATCATAGCTAATTAGGCAGTTGATTTTCAAGTCAAATCAAATACTATTTATATGTATTGTATTTAATACAGAGCTTCCGCACACCCCACCATCATCCTGCCTTAAGTATTACAGAGGGAAAAAAAACCCACCATGTTAAAGATAGGCACTTGTGCATATGTGCTTTTATGTACATATTGAAACTGTGCTGAAGACACAAAAATAAAGAGAAAAATGAGTTTAAGTTCAGTTAGCAGATTGTGGTCACTTTCTCTTCAATATTTTGGTCAATCATCATGGCTATATGACTGTGTTCCCTTACAGTCCTTTAACACTGGGAAAGATTTTGATCATGTACAAATGAAAAAGGAAAGCTTGCCAATGTAAGAGGCTCAGGCAATTATAGCCATCTGCTACTAGTTAGCCCAACATGGCCCATCTGCTGCCCGGCTCAGAACGACCACGGACGGGAACCAGGTGGTGTAGACGACATTGCTGAGGAAGGTGTGGGCTGGAGGAGGAAGGATGGGAAGCAACTGGCCTTCCTCCTTCGGCTTTGTCATGGTCTGAGTGTAAAATGTCCCCGTAGGCTCATGTGTCTGAACACCTGGTCTCCAGCTGGTGGTGCTGTTTGGAAAGGCAGCTGACCCTTTAGGAGGTGGAGGATGTCGGAGGACATCTTATCTATATATATATATATATATATCCTACAATACCCTAGAAACTGTAAAACAATTAAACCCTTTCCTTATTTTTAAAAAAAGTATTTAGTTTAGCGAGAGAGAGACAGAGAAAGAGAGAGGGAGGGAAGGAAAGAAAGAGAAAGAGAGAGAGAGAGAAGGGGGCATACCAGAGCCTTCTGCCATGGCAAACAGACTCCAGATACATGCACTACTTTGCACATCTGGCTTTATGTGGGTATTGGGGAATTGAACCCAGGCCATCAGGCTTTGCAAGCAAGCACCTTAACCTCACAGCCATCTCTCCAGTCCCCCCAACTGTCTTTAGACTGCTTTTTTCCAGGCATTTGCTGCAGCAATGAGGAAGCAACTAATACATCCATCTTTGGGTATAGTTGGCAGGAAGGCCTGCAGCCTCCTGTTTCACTAACTGTTGAAGCTGAGGGTCCTGGTGCCCCCCCCAAAGTCCCACGTAAGGTAAAGTAATGCCAGTGACTAACTTGAACTTGGTAACAGGTGTCTCCTTCCTCTCCAGGCTCACTGCACTGGATTTCTCTTTTCTGTTGTTGGAACCAGTGCTGGTCACCTGTGCTGTGAGTGCCACCAACTCACACAGCACACTGTCACTCCAGGATCCAAATGCTTCATGGCAGATGGTTTTCGTCAGTTGAAACTCTCCAGGTTTAGTCTATCTTGGACTCCAAGTGAAATGTAGAACTTGTAGACATTTGCATTTTCTATATTATTCCCATAATCATTC
>PVHP010027900.1:0-23555 GCA_004024765.1 Zapus hudsonius
TGAAATACATTCACCCTTTAATACCTCCAGGTGGTTTTGTTTCTTAGGCTTCTTGGTGATATTCCTAATTATGTGAAATTTAAAGATCAAGAATATATTTAAAGAAAGAAGTTATGAGGGACATTTATACAGATTTTAAGGATTTCCCTTTGTGGCTTTCCAAGTTCATGGATTCAATCATCAACTTCCAGACACTCCATCAGCTTCCCACCCCTGTCTCCTTGGATCAAGTAGGTTCTGGCCTTCTCATCAGTTCTGTACTTTCTGTGCATATGTCTTGGACATGACATCAGGGGGAAAAACCAAACAAATATGAGCCTCAATCATAATGGTTCAAATTTCTTATGACCTAATTTTCCAGTTTTGTCTGACTTTGACTACTTTCTGAGAGATTGAAGGATTTTTTTTAACTAGCCAGAGTTTGAAGTTATATCAATAATAGAAATAGTCCAGTGCAGGTTACTGCACCATTACTGAAAGTCAGACTTCAATTCTGAGGTATTTTTTATTATTCCTTTGTAATTATGTTGTATTATAGACAATATAGTTGTATGATATTAAATCTGTTGTGATTTTGTTGAGAATTTCATTTTGCTCCAGCGTAAGTGCTCCACAGTTGCTGACTACAGGACATTTTGTTTATTTATTTATTTATTTATTTATTTATTTATTTGCAAGCAGAGAGAGATAAAAGAGAGACAGAGAGACAGAGAGAGAGAGAGAGAGAGAGAGAGAGAGAGAGAGAGAGAGAGAGAGAGAGAGAATGGGCATGTCAGGGCCTCCGGTTGCTGCAAATGAACTCCAGATACATGAGCCCCTTTGTGCATCTGACTTTATGTGGATACTGGGGAATTGAGCTCAGGTCATCAGGCTTTGTAGACCATCTCTTTAACTGCTGAGCTATCTCTGCCTTTTCCATTTGTTGATTGTTCTTTTTCTGTTTTGTTGTTTAAGTTTGAGTTCTTTATATATTTGAGATACTTATCCCCTGTCCATTTTATAGTTGTAAATATTTTTAATTTTATTTAATCCTACTTTTAAATTTTTGTTATGATTTCCTGAGCTTTTACAGTCCTTTTAAGAAAGATATTTTCAGGCTGTAGAAATTGCTCAGTGGTTAAGGTGCTTGCCTGCAAAGCTTAATGACACATGTAAAGCCAGATGCACAGAGTGACACATGCATCTGAAGTTCATTTGCAGCAGTTGGAGGCCCTGGCACACCCATTCTCTCTGTCTATCTCCCTTCTCTCTTTCTCTCTCTGCTTGCAAATAAACATATTTTAATAAATTAAAAAAGAAAGTTATTGTCTATGTTTATATCTTTTTTATTTAGGTTTTCTACAAACATTTTATTTGGAAATCATTTTATAAATGAATAACATAAAGGCTAGAAGATAAGACAAGTAAAATGAACATCTATATATCCTTTTTGGGATTCACCAAGTAATATTTCACCACATTTGTTATATTCTATTCATCTATCAGTCTATGGTAATTTGAATGGAAAATGTCACCCCATAAATTCATGTCTTTGAATACTTAATCTCTAGTTGATAAGAAGGTTGTGGAACCTATAGAAGAATGTGGAACTTTACTAAAGGGACTGTCACTGGTGGCATACCTGGATATCACCCAGCCCATTTGCTATTCTCTCTCTCTCTCTCTCTCTCCTCCCTCCCTCCCTGCTGATATGACATGATACCAACTCAGACTTTCCATGCCTTCCTCACCATAATGGACTTCTCTTTGAAACTATAAACTCAAATAAACTTTCCTTCCCTAAGTTTTTTTGTGGTAGGAAATTTTGTTCTAACACTAAAAAAGTAACTAATACAGAAATTTTATATCACTGTAGTTACTATCTTATTGCTGGAACAAACACCCAACCAGTAGCAGCTTGAGGGAAGAAAGGGTTTATTCATTAGAAGTATCATCATGGCAGAAGAAGCTGGCTCATTTCCATAGATCCATAGTAGAGAGACACCACCAACAAGCAGCAAAGAACAAATAGCCAGAGCTCAAACTGACTCTCAAAACACCTTAGGGCTGGATGACAAGATCCACCCCCAGTGGCACTTCCTCCAGTAGGATGCTGGAGACTTCAGTAAGAAGCTTAAATTTAATCAATATTCCCTGAAGTTACAGGGGATATACATTCATGTTCATATAACCACAGATACCAAGAAGTGGGTCCACTGCTACTATAAACCTGACCATGCGGTTCTCACTTAGTCTTTTGGAACTGGTTTGTGAGAATAATGTGGAAGTTCTTAGAACTTTTGACTACAGAAGCCTTACAATACTGTAAAAAAAGATTAATGGGCCATTCTGGTGGAAGATTGGAAGACCAGAAGGCCAAGAGAAATGTGCCCTGTGACAGCTCAATTCACAATGAGGTTTCAGAGGGGAATATGGACTCTCTCACGAATTGGTCTATAAACAATTCATTAAATATTCTGACAAAGGAACTGGTTGCATTCTCTCTATGTCCTAATAACTTCATCAAGGTTGTATTTAAAAGTAATGCACTGGATTTGGCAGAAAAAAAAATTTCAAGGTAACATTAAATAAGTGCTGTAATTTCTCTTTACAGCCCTAATTCAGATCTTCAATGAAAGAAAGGAAAATACAGAGCAGAAATATATAAAAGTATATAAAGTTTGGCACAGAAAGAAATCTAGCAAGTATCAAGGCCCAGGCCCAGAGACTATAGTCAAACTTCAGCTGTGATTGTTAAAGAAATTATTCCTCTCTACACTGGAACAATAAAATGAATTCCCTGAGGATAAGACTCAACCCAATGAAGGCTAGAGATAGTAAGAATGCAAATTCTCTTGAAAGAAAAAAGCATGGAGAATGCTCAAGGCAGTCTCTGCTTCCCAAAGTCATCATACAGAGGCTGCTACAGCTGTAGCCCAAGACCACTTTATCCTTTGCTCATAGAAGTATTGTTGGCAGTATTATCCAGGTGCTACTAGTTTTGAAGGAATGAAAGATACAAGATAGGGGTCATGGACTATTACACCACAGATCCAGAAAGCTGCTGAGGCTAAGCAATGTGAGAAGGGTCAAAGTCCCTACAAGGAGGCCTTGTGTAAAGCTGTGAAGGTGACCCCTATGTTGCAATGGAGACTCCAGGACCATGGGACAGCTGAGACAACTGCCAAGAAAAGCTGTGGACTCAAGGTGGAGCCTTCACAAGAAGTAGGCTTCATGGCTGGAGGGATAAAACAACCCAAGTCTTTAAGAGCTCAAAAAAATTTTATCACAAATTCCCAAGAAACCATACATGGAGCCACAGGATTTGATGTTTGCCCCAGTGGTTTTGGTCTTCGTTCGGTCCAATCTGTACTTGCTATGTGCCCATTCATCCATTTTGGAATGGAAATTCTGTGTTATTTATTACATGTTGAAATTTTTAACTTGTATAGATGATTTATATAAGACTCACAGTGAAGAGACTTTCTTGGGTCTCAGATGAGACTTTGGATTTTGAACTTTTGCACAATATTCAGACATAATGACTATGGAGTCTTTTAAGGTTGGACTAAATGTATTTTGCATCATGAAATTGCCAGGAGTCTATGGGAGTCAAAGGCTGAAATGTGATGGTTTGAATGTAAAATGTCCCCTATAAACTCATTTGATTGAATACTTAATCCAAAAAGTATAAATCCATCAGAAATGACCTGCAGTGAGACTGATTTAGATGAACTGCCAAAGAATTCAAATGAGTGATTATATGGATGTTCAAAGAAATCAAAGGAATCAAAGAAGAAAACAAATTCTTAAAGGAGAACACAGGAAAACAATTTAAGGAAATAAGGAGGTCAATACAAAATGAGTTAGGAAATAGAAATGCCAAAGAAATACCAATCAGAAATACTAGAAATGAAAAACAAAGTAAGTCAAATAAAAAAAACTCTGTAGAAAATCTCACCAATAGAATGGATCAAGGAGGATTGAATATCTAAACTAGAAGACAAGGCGGCAGATCTAGAGCATTCCAACAAAGAGAAAGACATACTAATAGGAAGGTGTCAATGGGAATTTAGAGACATTTGAGACACTATGAAGAAATCAGATTTAAGAATTTGGGGTATAGTAGAAGGAGAACAATTTCACTCTAAAGACATAGGAGGTATTTTCAACAAACTCATAGAAGAAAATTTCCCCCAAATAGGCAAAGAGATGCCAATACGGATAACAAGAAGCATTAAGAACACCAAACAAGACCAGGAAAGAACCTCTCCCTGCCATATTATAATTAAACTACTAAGCACAGAGACCAAAGAAAATATATTGAACAAAGTAAGACAGAAGCATCAAATCACCTAAAAAGGCTAGACCGTCAAGGTAACAGCAGACTACTCAACATCTATCTGTCAGTGGAATCTAGGCTGATTCCAATTATTAGCTATTGTAAATGGAGCAGCAATAAAGATGCATGTTCAAAAATCTCTGTAGTAGTGTGTGGAGTCCTTGTGGTATATGCTGAAGTGGTACAGCTGGATTGTATGGCAACTCTATTTCTAATTTGTGGAGCCCCTCCATGCTTATTTTCATAATGACTGTACTAGTTTGCATTTCCACCAGCAGTGAATAAGGACTCTTTCCTTTCACCCTCTCTGGCATCAGTTGTCAGTTTCCTTAGCATCAGCCATTCTGACCAGGAAGAGATGGTGTCTCAAAGTGGTTTTAATTTCCCTGATGGCTAGGGGTGTTGAGCCCTTTTTAAAGAATTTATTGGCTATTTGTAATTCTTCCTTTATATCTTAAAATGCTTTCCCTATGTTTTCTGTAGAATTTTCAAAGTTTCAGGCTTTAATATGTTGATTTATTTTGAATTAATTTTTATT
Organism: Zapus hudsonius; assembly: GCA_004024765.1. Lineage (NCBI taxonomy): Eukaryota > Metazoa > Chordata > Mammalia > Rodentia > Dipodidae > Zapus > Zapus hudsonius. The sequence continues at coordinate 4,860 of PVHP010027900.1, forward strand.
CAGCATAAAAATATTGGGATGTATTTTCATTTTATGTGGAGATGACCAGATTTCCCAGAGCCACATGTAAAAATAAATAAATAAATAAGGTTTCCTTGGCAGGGTGTGGTGGTACACGCCTTTAATCTTAGCACTCAGGAGGCAGAGGTAGGAGGATCACCATGAGGTCAAGGCCACCCTGAGACTACATAGTGAATTCCAGGTCAGCCTGGGCTAAAGTGAGACCCTACCTCGAAAAAAAAAAAGTTTTCCTTTTCTCAAAAGTATGTTTTTGGCACATCTGCTGTAAAGCAAATGGGCCATAGCTGTGTGTGTTTATTTCTGGGTCCTGTGTTCTATTACATTGGTCTACAAAGGTCGTTTAAAAAGCATGGAAGGAATAAAACTGTGCACTATTTCATATACTTAAAGCTTCCTTCCTTGAAAAATAATCACATTTTCTAAAATGTGATTTTTATTTCATTAAATGATAATTGACAATTGTACATAAGTAACAGAAACAATCTTGCAAATAAGAATTGAAATGGGGATTTAATTAAAATATTTCCACTTAATGTTAATGTTTTTATAATTAAAAGCACACTTTTTGATTAGCTTGTGATTAGCATTTCTGATAGCAAAACACATAGATTATCTTAAAAATGTAATTTTTGTATTGGATTTCTGTCTTGTATATACTTTAAAATGGGATAAAAAATATGCTGATTACTTGGATTAGAAATTTATCAAACCCATAGTTTTTAATCCCAGGTTAAAATAAGATTTGTATGTCATCTTGATTTTAATAAGATTTCCAGAAGAAAAAAATTTCAGTATGCCTTGTTAGTATAAGATGGTGATTTTTGCGGGTTCAAATATGTGAAGATTTTAAAACATATGGGAAACATCTGTCCTAAGAGTACTATGTGGGAACTCCTTAAATGGTAATGTAAAATGTCATTGCTAGTATATTTACACGATGGAATTTTACTCAGCTGAAAGGAAAAATGACATATCAAAATTTATGAAAAAATGGTCTGACTTTGAGCACATCTTACTAAGCAAACACTCAAAAGAACAGAGAATCGAATGCCACATATTCTCCCTCATATGCGGTCCTTAACCTGGATAATCATAAACTCTATGCAGACTAGTAGAAAGAAGTGAGAGGTTATGAATGAGGGGTATGGGATGGGGAGAGGAGAATGGCTCAAGCATGAGGCTAAATCAAATTAGCTTCAAAAACATAAAATCCTCATGAGCATTCTGTAACCTTTTGTGCAAGTAGTGGGTGTTAACTGGCAAGAGGGGCCATGAGTAGTAGGGGTGAGAGTCTAAGCCTGTGAATAATTGATCAGTCTGACAACCCCTGGTCCCAGCCACTGATTCCTTCCTCACTGAGCTGTTGGCCAAAGTGACCCATGAGGTTCCAAAAACAAGACAGAATTCTGTCAAAGCTCTTGAGTGCCCTCCCCAGGCCTGAGGCCAAACCCTGTTGCCGGAGAAACCACAGAATGCCACCAATCAGCATCAAGAGACCCTTCAAGGTCCAGAATGGTAACCAGGCACTGCACAAGCTGCCATGGGAAGCTGATCAACAACAGCTGGAGTAAACAGAGACCACTGTCATGAAACACAGTCTGAAGCCATGAGTAGGCTGACCACACCTCCTACTGGGAGAGAACAGCGAACCAAGAAAGGAGCACTCATGCAATGGAGAAACCTGGACCTGGAGGAGACAATCAACAGCTTTTAGAGTTGGCCAAATATTCCACTTAGTGAGGGGGAGCCCTTGACTGGAACTGGGGATTCAGGGAGATAGGCACCGGATCCTGTACTCTTGGGCTCACAAGAAAAGATGCACTATGGGAGCGATTGATGGGGAGGCTACTAAAAATAGAATCTAGGTAATCCAGAATTGTGTCTATTTATTAACCTGTACTGATCTCACTCTCCGATGGAGATTGTGTTTGTATTTTTCAGGATAAAGCGAGAGAGCTGTGGCCCATCTAATCCTACCATCTGACTGTAGGCAGATAGCTGAGATCCTGGCAAGAGATGAGCCACCACAATCATATCGTGGAGGATCCATATGGAACCCCCCGCAGAGAATGACAGGACGAACAAGGGACCCACAGCCACAGCCATTCAATCAACACAGGATAAGCCAGGGTGAAAGAAACCAACAATTTTTGACACAAAGACCCCTAAGCTCACAACATTAAAGCAGCCTTAATACCCACCAAGAATCAGGGAACGAGCGGAAGAGGGGGCAGGAAGATTGTGAGAGCCATGGTGGGGGAGACTATCCAAAGGCATGACACCCTTCAGTAACAACACACTTGGGCCAGGAGGACCCGGCTGAGTACTAGGCTATCCATGGTCCCCTGCCACAAGGACTGATCCAGAGGGCCCACGGAGGAGGATATCCAGCTGATTGGGGATGGGGAGGGGGACGTTGGGGAATTGGGGATAACAACTCATTGTTTGCCCACTAAATAAGGTAATTCATTATGGACAATATATATATATGTATGTATGTATATATATATATATATGTATAAAAAATGTCATTGCTTAAAACAGGTGTTGATGGATCTCTGAGCACCTCCCGTTTCTCAGAGCCCACAGGCTTTTCTATCTGCATTCCTTTGGACTTATTATGCAAATTGGTGTTTTCCAGATGTGCCCATTTTAACAACTGATTTACTGGGACTTACATTTGTGCTCACATGACTCACAGCTTGTTATTTGTTGAGGAGGAATCAAGATGCTTTTCAAATTGTGTTAGATTTCTCTTTAAAGGATCTTACATGGACAAGTCTAACCCCATATAAAACCACAACCATGGAAAATAATGCCCTTCCTGTCATTGTAACTGAATATTCATTCTTAAAATTATTACTTTTTCCAGAAGCTGAAGTAAAGAGGGCCCCTTAATGCACGTTTCTATTTCTCCACTCCATTTGCCAAACCAATGAAAGACTTGCTCTCAAAATGAATCCCGCTACAATTTCAAACAGATGGAATATAAACATGATATCATGCATTTTTAATCATTGTTTTTAATAATACTTTGCCAAATCTTTTTTCCATCCCTCAATATCATATTTGGTAGGCTCAGTAATTTTCTATGGACTTTTGGTTATTAAAATTCAAACCAATGTAAAGTTTCAATTTCAAACTAAATCTATATTGCTCCATCCAAAGCTTGAGGACAGACCTAGACGTCTACAGACAGCGGTGCTGTGAGGAGCCAGAGGAGTCTGTCTGTACGCTCCCTATTCACCTTTTTAATTTGAGGCCACTTCAATGGGTTCTGGGAAGGGAAGATTGGAGGGGTAGGGTCAGAAGGAGGAAAGGAGGGAAAAGACAGAGAGAGAGAGGGCTTGAGAGATGGATCAGCAATTGACAGCACTTCCTATGCAAACAAGAGAATTTCAAGAGGCCTGAAAGCCTGTCACACTTGGTCATCAGGACCCCTATAAACAAGTGGGTGGCACACTGTAACCTCACTCTCATAGGGGAACAGAAAACCAGAATTACTGGAGCTGCAAAACTCAGCAAACTCTGGGATCACTAAGAGACTCTGGCACAAATAAGAACAGACTGGCTGATGAGCCATGAAGCCAGACACCCTGCATTCGGCCTCTGCCACTGTGGTCAAGCACACCTCTCTGTAGCTGATCCCATGAAGTTCTGTGTGAGCAAATACATTTGCATACACACACCCCCACACTATACTTACAAACACATAGGAAATAAAAGTTCCTCTCCAACTTGGAAAGCTGGCTCAGCGGTTGAGATGCTTGCCTCCAGTGCCCAAGAACCAGGGTTCGATTCCCCAGTACCCATATAAGCCAGGCGCATGAGTCTGGATTTCATTTGCAGTGGCTAGAGGCCCTGGTGCACCCATTTTCTCCCTCTTTCTCCCTCCCCCCCCCTTTGCAAGTAAATAATTTTTTAAAAAAGTTTCTCTTTATACATGGCTGTGTCCTGCATACCTGGTATTGCTTTTGAAAGCATGAGGAATGCATGCATGGAGTGGGTCGTGAAGTGCACACAGTTCCAGGAGCTGCTGCCAAGATGCGGTATTTGGAACAGGGCGTGAAGTCCCTGATTGGCAAGTGAAGCCATTGGAAAGTGGACCATGGTTTGCAATGGAGACCCGAAGACATTTTGGACATACCAGGACTTTTCAAGGGCTACCATAGAGCATTGTTGGTTTGGGATGGAAGTTTCCCCAGGTACTCAGCCAAGCTGGAGGACAGAATCAGAAAATCCAGAGACTGTCAGTCGCTGGTTGTGCTATGGTACTTATACATCTGCCCTTCCAAAATGAAGGTATTCACATCCCCAGGATAAGTGGCACTGGGCCAAAGGATGCTCAAAAGCAAGGTGATATGACAGAGCTATTGGGGAATCTGGTTTAGATGTGTTTGAAAATAAAATACCCTAACCTGTTATTATTTCCCATCTGAAACTAAATATGACATGACATAAAAGAAAATTTTAATAAATAGCTAATGACATATTGAAAGAGATTGCCTCTAGTCATTCCTTTTTTTTTCTTCTAAGAGGACAATTATTTCTTTTAGTCAGTCCTATTTCTTGTCTGTCTTTTTACTGGTCTTCTAACAGAAATATATGAAAAGCAGAGCCATAAATAATTATATATCCCCTATACACACACTCCTACCTCCATATTTTCTGTTCTTGGTATTTAATTATTCATAAACTTTATAGGCATGTATGCACATGTATGTGATTTGAAGCAATTTTATAGCATTTATTATTTATTTGCATATGTTTGGGAGTAAATTTCTCTAAAAGGAATGTTAAGAAAGAAAGCATACAGTTCTCTCTATCATATCAAAGGCCCCATGGTGCATGATTCAGGGACCCAAACTATATGTTGATGTTCCTGCAAAACTTTGTAAGTCAACATGCATTTACCATAGAACTGTTAGAAACAGTGATAAGGAGTGTATTTCAAATTTAAAAAGCATAACGATCCATTACGCAGTTAAAATAGCACACACTGTCAAAAAATCTTGAGCAACACTAGCTTAACATAATGATGAGGATTGTTAGGAAAATTATAGAAAAGAACAAGTTAACTAACAATCTATTTTGAAAGTTTAATTTGCGGACTAAGTAGAGGAAAAGCAATTTTGAAAGCAAAGATCTAGAGAACTGTAAAGAGGGTCTGAGATTTCAGAGCTATTTGGACTTGATTACTTGCAATTTCCCCCTCCCCCAAAAAAGAATAACATCCATAAAAAATCAAATTTATAGGGTAATCTAGGTCTTGATCCTTCCAGCCAGATAGACTGAATTGTATCAATTTTCCCTAAACTTTTCTTCTGGTCCTTATCAATATGACAGTAGGAATTTTAATTATTCTGATGTTCATTAAAGCATGCTTTCTTTTTCCCCTTACTAAGATATCACTCTCAAAATTCTTAATTGTTTCTTTGTCACTTTACATGAACATGCTTAGTTCACAAGCAGTAAGTAGGGATAAGGATGGGGAGGGGACACACAGGAATGCAAAAGCAAGAAGAAACTGAATGGATGATTTACCAAGGTTGTACAGTCTTTTGACATTGTCATCTACAAATGTGTTGAGCCTCATTCACAGCTATGTTGGGATGTATGTGGTCCACACGCTACAGGTTGTACATTAATTAATTAATTTAAATGCAATGTGCTTCATTATTCATTGCTATAGGACATATTCAGAATGGTCTAGTGATGTTATGCTTCTGTATATGTCTCTGTGTGTGTGTCTGCGTGTGTGTAGATGACCTAATAATACTGCATTGTTAGCTCTCCATTGCTATGACAAAATTCATGAGATATACAACTTGCAAAAAGAACTTTATTTCAGCTTATATTTTCAGAGGTTCCAGTCCATGGTCAGCTGATTCTTTTGCTTGGGAGGCAGGGAGAGAGACAGAACATCCTGGCCAGGGACACCTGGCACAACAAAGCTGCTTACCTCTTGGTAGATAGGAAGCAAAGGAAGGAGAACAGTCCCAATGTCTCTTCAAGTGCACACGCCAAGTGACTTAATGTCCTTCCAACTAGACCTTGTCTCAGAAAGATTCCAACCCTTCCAAAACCCTCATCACATGAGGAATATTTATGACCAAAGCATAGCAGTTGTTACTTCAGACAACTAAGTAACAAATTAATATTTTCTAAACAATGAGATTGAGATGATATGTGTAACCTTCATGATGAATTGCATGATCACACATCAGAATTCTAAGATTCCTGAAAGGTACAGCTATGCATAATTGCTAAAGTACTGAAAACCTACAAAATAAATGGAAATTCTATTATATGAATGCAAATGCAAATAATATAAAACTCAGTTTAGTGTTTTTACTAATGTTTAATTAGCAACAAGAGTAAGGCATTCAAATTATTATATTTGAAGTGAAAACTATAAGAACCTGGGGTGAGAAAAGTGCTGTTTAAACTACCCAGCTTTCATATACTAGCAGCTTCTGCCTCTTTCTGTTTAAGGAAAATTGCAAGTGCTTTCTTACATTTTTAACATGTGACTATTATTTGACTATACAATAATGAGGTTTTAAAAGATCTAATGAACATGTATTAAAATGCACATTCCTCATCTGAGGAAAAGCCAAGTAAACATTCTCTTCAATGTTTCTAGGCTAATAAGGTGTTGAAAAGTAGTTGAACTAGGTATTAATGCAATGATATAAATTTAATTATGGACACACATATGTAAGAAATTATGCAGAGCCAGTTGTGGTGGTTAAACCCTAACGCCTTTAATCCCAGCACTAAGGAGGCAGAGATAGGAGGATTGTTGTAAATTCAGGGCCACCTTGAGAATACATAGTGAATTCCATGTCAGCCTGGGCTAGAGCCAGATCCTACCTCAAAAAAACAAACAAGAAAAAATTTATTCAGGCTACAAATAATCCTATAGCTAAACACAATCCATGTTGCAGTTACTTTCCATTGCTGGAACAAGCACTCGACCAGAAGCAGTTTATGGGAGGAAAGGGTTTATTGCAGGCTTACAAAATCCAGGGAAAGCTTCATCATGGCAGAGGAAGCTGGTTCACTTCCGGAGATCCATAGCAGAGAGTCACCACAACATCCAGCAAACACAAACATCCAGAGCTCAAACAGCTCTCTACACGCCCTAGGGCTGGACATAAGATCCACCCCCAATGAACCCTCCTCTTGCAGGTTGCTGGAGACTTAAGTAGGAAGCTTAATCTTAATCAAAATGCCTAGTTCTATCTGGCCATACATTCAAACCACCACAGTCTGGTTTGGGTTCAGCAAGCAGTTTCAAATAGCGCTGAGTCATAGGCTAAACCCTATCTTAGTCCTACCTCACTGGAATGTTCAAGATGGAGTCCATGAAGAATCAAGTTACGACGTCAAATTTTCACAGCAAGAAAATGTGTTATTTTCCATCCATTTACAATCTATTTATAATACTTATGTGATTCAAAATGTTGGAATTTAGTGGTGTGTTTATCCTCTGAGATACTCTGGTTGTATAGGATGAGAGAACTCTACAGAGTCCACATAAAGAGCCAGTTTCTCCCTTTCATAGCAAGTTCTCTTGTGCCTTGCCCAGCAAAACTGGTGCTTTGTAGTTCTTATTAGAATTCAATGAAAAAATGACATCAAACACCTTGTGAATTTGTACCTCTTTTTACTACCTTTGCCAAGAAATTTCCAGGCTGATTTCTACCAATACTTCAGTGATTTATCTACTTAATCAATCCTCTTAATTTTATACAAAATGAATTTGAAACTGTTTTTCCAAGTTATATGAACAAAGTTGATGAAACATATTTTATTAGCCTGATACAGTTTACAGAAAGCTAAACCATATTACAAAATTCCATACAGGTAGTAGGCCTCTGGCTCAGACAATCCACAAGTAAATGAAACTTTTATAAGCCTTTTTTGATAAAGGGATTAGAGACAGAGCATTTAGAAATACTTATATTCACACTCATACATTCAAAGAGATTCAGATACTTTCTGGTCATACAGAATAGCTATGACTGCTTCAAGACTTCCATAAAATATGAAAAATCAGGCAAATGAATGGAAACAAGAATAAATATTTGTATATATATATAAATTAAAAAATATTTTATTTATTCATTTTCAAGCAGAGAGAGAGAGAGAGAGAGAAAGAGAAAGAGAGAGAGAGAGAGAGAGAGAGAAAACCAGGGCCACCACCTTGTGGGTCTGGCTTATGTGGGTCCCGGGGAATTGAACCCTGGGCCTTAGGCAACTGGAGGCAAGTGCCTTAACTGCTGAGCCATCTCTCCAGCCCTAAATTAATAAATTTTAAATGTACCTTAAAAACCCAAACCAAGTGTCATGGTTTGATCCAGGTGTCCAATGAATGTGTTCTCAATGATAGATTCTCAGCTGATGGCAGTTTGGGAATTACAACCTCGCTAGAGTTGTGTTATTGAGGGCAGGCTTTTGGGGTTAGAAGCCTGCTTCCCCTTGCCAGTATTTGCCACACCTTCCTGCTGCTGTTTCCAGTGTTGCGGCAGAGGTGATGTCCACCCCTCTGCTCATGCCATTGTTTTCCCTGCCAGGATGGAGTCTCCCCTCCAGTCATTAAGCCAAATAAACCCATTCCTCCACAAGCCACTTTTGTTTGGGTTCTTTCTGCGCAGCAACTAGAAAGCTGACTGCAACAGTTTTTCTACCAGAAGTGGGGTCATCTGTTGCTGCTAGAACCCTCATCTTGTGGCTTTGGTCTTCTGGAAATGATCTATAGGAGGAATGTGAAAGGATTTGAAATCTCAGCCTGAGAGACGCCTCGCAGTGCTGTGAGTACAGCTTGATGAACCATTCTGGTCAGAATTAAAAGACCTGAATGAAGTAAGAACTATGGACTGTGAGGTTTGGCTTACGAGGGAGAGAAAAAACTTTGTCAGGACTGTGCCAGAAGCAGTTTGTGTGAGAGGCTTGCTGCATTCTGCCTGCCTGTGTCCTGGAAACCTGTGCAGGGTTGCTTGACGTAAAGACTGGTGTGAGCAGATGGAGATGGCACAGAAAGAAAGATATTTGAGTCGAAACTGCTGCCCGTTCACCTGAAATTGTTTGAGAGATTACAACCATTGAGATTGGGCCAGGTGGTCTTCATTGGAACAACAGGAAGAATGCGGACTCTTTAAAGTAAAGGGCCTGAATGCTTTGTTCCCCCCCCCCCTAGATTAACAAGTTGGTTAGCCCACCTGGTTCTGTGGAGTATGACAAATGGAAGAAGAGAGGGTCATTGGATTTGCAACACAGTTTTGTTTTTGAAAAATGGCCATCGGCATGTGAAGCAGGTGTGCTAGGTTGCCTGCATGGAGCCCGATGGATTCATGAGGATGAACTGTGGGTTGCAATGGAGACCCAGTGAATTCCAGGACTATGGATGGGTGCCAAGGCGAGCTTCCAGCACTGGATGAAATTTTCCTGGACTGTGAGTAGCCGAGCTGATAGGGCAGAATTGAATCTCCAAGAGACTTATTGGTTAGAATCATTGAACGTGGAGTTAGAGATTTATGGTGCCCTGCTTATTTCAAATCTTGTATTGGTTCACTCTGTTTTCACCATGCCTCATGTTTTGCAGTGTGAATGTTCTGTGCCATTATGGGTTTATTTTTGGTATTATGGCTCAGTTGAAAGCTGTGGTGACTTAAGAGTTGAGCTGAACACATTGTATTTACATCATGTATGATTATTAGTTTGTGGGGACCAGGGGTGAACTGTCATGGTTTGATCCAGGTATCCCCCACAAACAAATGAATGTGTTCTCAATGATTGATCTTCAGCTGATGGCAGTTTGGGAATTACAACCTCACTAGAGCTGTGTTGTTGGGGGCAGGCTTTTGGGGTTATAAACCAGCTTCCCCTTGCCAGTATTTGGCACACCTTCCTGCTGCTGTTTCCAGTGTTATGGCAGAGGCGATGTCCACCCCTCTGTTCATGCCATTGTTTTCCCTGCCAGGATGGAGTCTCCCCTCAAGACCATAAGCCAAATAAATCCATTCCTCCACAAGCCAATTTTGTTTGGTTTCTTTCTGTGCAGCAACTATTAAGTAACCAATATATATTGCACAACAGTGCACAACATAAAACAAAATTAAAAGGTTCAGGTGAGAAGAAAGGAACTGGAAAAACATTATTTGAAGTGATTAATGGCTGAGAATTTTCTGAAATATATGAAAAATATCAACCTATAAATCCTAGATTATCAAACCTAATGCAGACAAAAGCACAAGGTGATAGCAATCTACAAGTCAGCAGAAAAGACCCCAGAAAGACCACCTCTACAGACAATATGACTTCGAATTAATATTCTCAAATATATGAAAACATAAGCTTCCATTGTTTAAGTCACTTTCTTATATGGCAACCCTACAAGCTAACATGCCTTATTTTCAATTTTTTAAACAAACCTCAAGGACCTAATCATTTTGCTGGTAAATTCTACCAACATTCAAAGAAAAAAGAATACCAATTTTATATATCTATTTTGGAAAATAAAGGCTAACAAACCATTTCTGAATTAGTTGTATTGTGTCAACAAACCCCTGATACAAAATCTACCTAATAAAGTTATTATGAAAAAATATAATTAGTAGCCAATAGTCTTCATGAACATGGAACTAAAAATATTTCAAAAATGTGGGATCTGGGTTTAGTTGAGTGGACCTGTAATCCCAGCTACTCAGGAGGCTGAGGCAGGAAGATCACAGGTTCAAGGCCTGCCTGGGCTACAGAGTGAGCTTATGGCAGCCTGTGCAAATGATAAGATGTGAAAGAGAGTTGAGGATATAACACAGTGGTAGAGCACTTGTCCAGCTTTCATGAGACTGTGTAGGTCAATAAAAGTGTCTTTCTCTATCAGCAAACTGTTAGAGCTGGTAAATGCACTTAGCAACTTAGCCGGTTACGAAATTAGTAGCCTTCTTATATACTTCTTATATACAACAAATAGGCCAAGGATAATATGAAGGAAACACTCCCATGCACAACTGCCTCGAAAAAAATAAGGTACTTTGGAATAAACCTAAGAAAGTGAAGGATCTCTACAATGAAAACTTTAAAACACGCAAGAGAGAATATTCAGAAGATGCCAAGAAATGGAAAGACATCCCATGTTCTTGGATTGGAAGAATAACTATCGTAAAAATGATGGTTTTACCAAAAGCAATCTACATATTTAATGCAATCCCCATCAAAATTCCAATGGCATTCTTCACCAAAATAGAAAAAAATAGTCCTAAAATTCATTTGGAATCTCAAAAAAGCCTTGAATAGCCAAAACAATTCTAGGCAATAATAATAATAATAATAGTAATAATGATAATAATAATAATAAGGCTGCTGGTATCGACATACCTGATTTCAAGATATATTACAGAGCCGTAGTAACAAAAACAGCACTGTCCTAGCCAAAAAAAAAAAAAAAAAAAAAGCAGACACATACATCAGTGGAGAAGAAATCCAGAGATTCTTAAGACCTCAACAGTAAAGCAGACCTAAAACTCACCCACCATGACTCAGGGATCTGAGCAGAATAGAGGGTGGAAAGAGTGTAAGAGCCATGATGGGGGAGAATATCCAAAGCCATCGACCCCCTCAACAACAACACACATACACAACTGGCTACCACTCAATCCATAACCCCCTACCCCATGGACTGGTCTAGCAAGCCCACTGAGGATGACCCCCAGTGGTTTGGGAACAGGGAGTAGGGAAGTGGGGACACAATCATAAGACTTGCTCATGCAATGTATCTAACTATTGACAATGAATATGGAGAAAAGATGGGCTATAGATCTGAATAGACAGTTTTCAAAAGAAGAGATACAAATGGCCTATAAACATCTAAAATCATGTTCTACCTCCTTAGCAATCAGGGGAATGCAAATTAAAACTAGTCTGAGATTCCACCTCACTCCTGTCAGAATGGCTACCATCAAGAAAACAAATGACAATAAATGCTGGCAAGGATGTGGAAAAAGAGGAACCCTTCTACACTGCTGGTGGGAATGTAAACTGGTACAGCCATCGTGGAAAGCAGTGTGGAGGTTCCTGAGACAGCTGAAAATAGATTTACCAAATGACCCAGCTATACCACTCCTCGGCATACATCCTAATGACTCTAATAACTACCTTAGAGATACTTGTTCATCCATGTTTATTGTGGCTCTATGTACAATAGCTAGGAAATTGAACCAGCCTAGATGTCCATCAACTGGTGAATGGATAATGAAGATGTGGTTTATTTATACAATGGAGTACTATTCAGCAGTAAAGAAAAAATGAAATTTGCTGAAAAATGGATGGATCTGGAAAGAATCATACTAAGTGAGGTAACTCAGGCCCAGAAAGCCAAATGCCTCTTGTTCTCCCTCATATAATTGCACAGTCAGTAGCCATAGATTGTTACTAGAAAAACTTCAGTTCCAGGAATGGGATATGTTCCAGTGAGTTGTCAATCAGAGGGGTCCCTGAGACGCCCAAAACATTATAGACCTTTGCTAAGGCTCTTGGTTTTCCACCAAAATGAATGGTAAAACCCTACTGCTAAATACCACATATGCTTGGGCCGCAGGTCACTGAGAAATCAAGCTGGAGATCAGCTGGAAACCTCCCTGTTAACCATCTGACAGACAGCTGGAAAAGACTATGACTTCATGCAGCCCTATGGGAGAGAGAAGTCATAAACAGTGGTGAACAGCAGTGGACATCGCAAGACTTAAGACAGGCCAGGCAGGCCAAATATGCCAACTGGGGAAATAATGGCACATCTATTGTGGGGGGAACCAACTGCTCTCTAATTGGACTAGAGGCCTGCTCCATGGGAGGGAATGCCATGCCTGGTACTGAAGACCTACTCAAAACCCTATAGTGACAGAGGTGATGAGCCCTGGGGGAGTAACACCTGCTATTGTCTGGCTAAATGTATATATTATGCCCACAAAACTGCCTTATAAGCACATTTTAAAAAATGAACATGCCCATATAATAATGCTACTCTCACTTTTGGCTAGAGAAGCTTCTCTTTTTCAGATGGTGGTGACCACTGGGATAATGCAAAAGACACCATGGTGCTGAGAAGAAATGACAGTGGAGTGCTCAGCACTGGGACATCTCTATCACACCTCACGAGGCTCAGGGTTTATTGTGGAAGAGGAGCGGAAAGATTGTAAGAGCCAAAGGAAGGGTGGGACTGCTTACAATGCAAACTTCCAGACACAAAATGACCTTGATATTCATGACTTCTCAGTGCCTGATAATACCTACACATAATGAAAGGAAAAGATGGTGACACTGAAACAAAACAGAGACTAATTGAGAGGGGGAAGGGACATGAGGGAAGGTGGAGAGGGAATCATAATGCCTTGTGGTCAATAAAAGGTTTATAAAAATAAACTTAAACGTGTCTTGGAAATTAAATCCAACAACATTCTAAGTTAACATCTTGTCACAAGCAAGTTGGCTATCTACATGGAACCTAAAACCAGTATAAAAATTAAAATTGCCGGGCGTGATGGCGCACACCTTTAATCCCAGCACTCGGGAGGCAGAGGTAGGAGGATCGCCATGAGTTCAAGGCAACCCTGAGACTACATAGTGAATTCCAGGTCAGCCTGGACTAGAGCAAGACCCTACCTCAAAAAAACCTCGAAAAACAAAAAAAAAATTAAAATTAACTAATGTACTTTAAAAAATAATAACTGATACAAAATACATTCATCTCAATAAGTTTAACAAGTGCATTTAACAGTGTCTGACATCTATATGAAATTCTCAACAAATTAAGAAGAAATGGGAATTCTTCAAATATGATAAAAGGCATTAGAAAAACTAGTATCCTTCATAACAATGAAACAAGAAAGCTCACCCCACAACTAAGAACAAAGAATGTCTGTTCTTAGAAGTAGGAGGATCTCCATGAGTTCGAGGCCACCCTGAGGCTGACTACATAGTGCATTCCAGGTCAGCCTGGGCTAGATCGAGACTCTACTGCCAAAAAAAAAAAAAGTCTGTTCTTATCACTTCTTCAAAATGTAAGAAGTCATAGTCAATATTTTTTAAAAAAAGAAAGAAGGAATACTAAAGTACTGGAAAGAAGAAAAAACATCAATACTTGCAGATACTATTAAGTTATCTGAAGAATATCCTAGGAATCTAGAAAATTCTCCAAGCACAATAATGAACAGGCAGGGTTTTAGAATATAAAATCATATATAAAATGTAATGACATTTCAATAAAAACAAACAACTATAGTTCAAAATAAAATATTATTAAATACTGATTTAAAAATCAAGTAGATATGATTGAATCTAACAAAAAGTATAAAATTTTTACTAAAATACAAAAACTATTGCTTAGAGTCATGAAAAAATACCTAAATGAAGTCAGACTTATTCTGACCTACACACAAGACCTACATAGCTTTTGTATTGGTGAATTCCACATCTGTGGATTCAATCAACCACAAATCAAAATATGCAAAGTAAATCTGTCAATAAAAAAGTATGTGATATTGACACAAAGACAAATCTGTCAAGGACACAGAGAACTCAGAAATATATCGTGTGCATATGGTCAATTAGTTTTTGGGAAAAATGTCAAGATAATTTAATGAGGAAATAATGATTCAATTAAAGACTTTAAGCTGAAACAATTTGATATCCATAAGGAGGAAGAAACCATGAACATTTTCTGTCATGTATGAAAATAAACCCATTAATGGTAACTTTTATAACTATAAAAGCTAGAACTATAAAGCTTCCAAAGTAAAAAAAAATCTTTAAAACATTAAGATAGGCAAATATGTCTTGAGCAAAACACATCAAGCAGTAGCCATAAGAGAAAAACCATTTTATCCTCACATCATCATTAACAAAAATCATTAGTCATTAGGAAAATGTAAATAAAAACCTCAATGAATAGCTATAATTTTTTAGAAACACAAGTGTTGGCAAAGATACTGAGAACTTGGAACCCTCATACACTGCTGATAAGAATGTAAAATGGTGTCGTTAGAAAATGTCCTTTAAAAAGTCACACTAAATATTTTCACATTCAAATTAAAATACAACTCTGTTCTTAAACAATATAAACAAAAACATAAAGATATACAAATAATAAATCAATTTAGAAACTTTCCTGATTCCATCAAATATCAGAATCAAGATTGACATTGAATTTACAGACAAAGGACTGGGTACTATTTTTTATGGCTTGTCTGTTTTTCTTTTCGCTTTTTATCTAGTTTTAGTGCTACTAAATTAATTACTATCACTATGCTTTTGACATTCAATGCATATTTACATTATATTAAATTTATGAGTATAAATTTATGAATACAAATTTATAAATTTATATTCAATTTATGAACTCATTTTTGATTGGTCGATTTCTTTCTTGAAAATGGAGATATTCATAAATATTTCCACCCTTATGGGACCAAAGGCCTAATCATCCATCCTTAACCTTAATACTGCGTTTATAAGATATGTCTTTGTGTGTGTGTGTGTATATATATATATATATATATATATACACACATATATATATATACACTTTTCCCAATTCAAGCACAAATATTTAAACTAGATTAAATGAGCCACACACATTCTCTGAAACACCCCTTTCTGGCAACATGCTTAGCTGTCTCTCTGGACATCTTTTTTTAATTGAATGAAAACATACGCCTTCAATAACTAGTACTATAAGATTTCAGACTTGTGGGAGTACTCCAACTCTGCTTCCTTCAAAGACAACTGAATTAAATATGCCCATAGAGGAAGCATAGATTAGACTCGAGATTTTTATCAATTTTGAGACAAGAGCAGAAGGGGTTACAGTCTTGCTGCATTATGCAAGAGTCCTGCTCTAATACATCAAAAACTTGATGATCCAAGTTCATGCAGAACAGCTGAGAAGGAATCAAAGTAAACATTCTACCTTGTCGCCAAGAGAGCCTGCCAATATGAGATTAGAACTCTCTATCCTAGTAAGAAAATGGCTTTGGAAAGTTCTCCACATTTCATGACTCACGGATATTCCCAGAGGTTCCTGTTTCCATTCTGCAGTAGACAGTGTTTGGAGGAAGACGTGCAGTTCTAGTCAACTGTTGTTCTTTAGTAACTTGGCTGAAAGAGCTGTTTAAAAAACATTTGTTGGAAAGATGATATATTTGGGTGTTTAAATTCTTTTAAACAAAATTCCAGCTTTTAAATGTGTTTAACTCTTAATTCAACATGGACTAACAGAAGGGCTGAGGAAGAAATACTGTGTTATACAAGATGTATTATGAGTTTACCAACCGTCCCATTTTAAACCTCTCAAACTAGGGGGTATATATTCTTGGCATAGCCCCCCTCCCCTTCACGTAGCCTTTCAAATTGCCTCCAGAGCCCAGGCTCTGGCTCTGAACTTGGCCACCCAGCTCAGTATCTCACCTTGGCTTCTGCTTTAGCCAGCACTGCCAAGTGGCCTCCCATTCCATCAGGATTTGATTCCTGGCTAATCTCCACTTTTGTCTAACTCTGGCTCTCTACATATTGAATCAAAGTCCCAAGCTACATTTTCTGCTGCTACGATTCATCTAGCTTAACCCACTCTACCTATAGGTTAGCAGTTTTCACCCTCATAGCTTCAACTTTATTCTAAGCAGGCTACCTCATTCTTTCTTTTCTCCCCAAAGTCCCAATTAATAACCTCCTTGGCTCTTAACGGTTGTCATGATCTATATATGGTCATTTTACTTGTTTTTCTGATAGCAACCATAATGATATAAGAAGGTGTAATATTATAAAAGCGTATTAACATTATCCCAACAAAGTCATTCCTTCATTTACTAGGCATGAAATAGAAGGAACCAAGAGCTCTCTCCCAAGTCCTCAAGCGACTCATGCCTCCTCAAATCTCTCTCCCCATTCTCCATCTCTCTGACTCTTGGCAGTCCCCCTCACACATGCTTTCTCAGAAAAGGCAGCTCCTCTCCCAGGTTCCCACCCATGCCACCCTTGACTCTGTGGATCACACTCTGTGCAGATGGGGCAAACTGGGTCCAGCCCAAACACATGTTTAGTTTGACTTACACAGCATTTCAGACTGTTCTTTTTCCTAATAGTTAAAAATGTTTAAAACTTCAAGCAGTCACCTCAAAATAGAAAGCTCTAGATCAATTCACGATCAGATCATGTAACACAGGGTCCACATGTGTGTGGGGCAACATGCAGAGCTTTACATAACCAGACAGACACCCAGCAGGATACCTCAGCTGATTCTCTTCCCCAATCATTTCAGTGGAGTCTAGTTTGCATCTCTGGCTGTAGAGACAATGGCAGCACATCATACCAACACATATGCAGAAAGGCTCAGGAGAATGTCACTTGTGTCTTAGAGGAAATTCAGTCTACAGATCTCTCCCTCACCATCTTCCTATTTGGCAGTGAAAAATGAACTCAGGTTGTCCTACCACACTATCTCTTCTTATCTCCTCTTAATTCTACTCCTTAGCCCCACCCCCTTCATTCACCCAATGAGACATGGCTCCCCTTCCCTGATTCATCTTCTTGCTGTTCCTCCATTTCCAAGCATCCCCGTTATCTTTGAATTCAGGATGTGAATTGCAAGAATGGAATGAACATGGAAGAGCATGGAGTATGAATTATATGGAAACTGAACATAGAAGTGTATACAGGGTGTCTTCTGAGGAACTACTTCAAACTGAGAAGCAATTTTAATAAGTAGAATTTCTATATCCAACAACAAAATGATTTTACAGTATCTAATATCAGCCATAGTGAATGTATAAGAAAATTCCATAAGATTCCTTATATCTGTAAAACTTCACAGTGCTAATTAAAGAAAGTGCAGCATGTTTTGAAAATTACTCAGTAATTGATAAGGAGAATGTTACAACCTTGGAATTTTGCCACAGTTCTTGAGGAAGGAACACTTCTTGCCTCTGCCACTGAAGGTGGTCAGTGCACAGAGCATTGTGAGGCCCTACAGTTTATTCTGGATCTAGGATCAGCAGGTTCCCACGCCAACCTATCAAGTAACACTCTTAATGCAACAGTTATGGAATTCTCTCAGACAATTCTTATGAGTAACTAGACTGAGGACTACCACAAAGTGTCCTCAGTGACTTTACCTGCCCACAAGACAACCCTCACCCCAGATGGTCCCCAGTAAGAAGATGATCATTGATGATGGCTTAATCCTTGTCTTACTCACTCTAGGTTCTGTGACTCAGTCATGACTTGCACAAAGATCATTTGCTCTACTGTACTCAGAAAAAAACATGGTAATATGCCCCAGTGTTGTAATAGAATACATATGTTGGGAAATACAAGTGAACTCAGAAACTCAGAAAAATAAGTAATCATAAGCAGTATGCATATTTATTTCAAAATTTTAGCTCTTGTAGCTTTGATTTAAAGATCTTATTCAAACTTAACAGTCTTTTTTATATTTGAACCAAAGATGGTAAGATGACATTTTAGAAGACTTAGGTCTTAACAATGTGTATATTTTTCCTCATTCCTTACTGCATCCATTCTTTAAGACCATTCAAATTTTGGTTGGCCTCCCCGCTCTGCTCTTGACCTTCATCCTTTAATCTATAGGATCCCTGTGTGTACATGAGAATGGGAGGA
>PVHP010027901.1:0-23532 GCA_004024765.1 Zapus hudsonius
GGGGGGGGGAGCTGTGCTGGGCCAGGCCAAGAGGCACCCAACAAAGAGAGGCCAGAGATGAAAAACAGACCAGTCATGAGGCCAAGGCAGTAGACAGAAAGTTCAAGGAAGAGGCAGCTTAGGACTTGGCCGACAGACAACCGAGAAAGCTCTTCCTAGAAACCTCCTAAGGAACAAAAAAGGAAGAGGAAGTGGTTTCTTATTGTCTTGCTCCTCCCCTGCCAAGGTCTTTACTAAAGAATGATATCAGGTGCAGTGCTCACCCTATGCTATTTATTTATTAAATGAGTTGAGTAGCAGGGTGTTGTAGCTCACGCCTATAATCCTAGCACTGAGGTAGGAAGATCCAGGGCCAACCTGGGCCTCAGAGTGAGCTCCAGATCAGCCTGTGACCCTGCCTCAAAAAAAAAAAATAGAAAGAGAGAGAGAGAGAGAGAGAGAGAGAGAGAGAGAGAGAGAGAGAGAGAGAGAGGTGTTACATACATGTCAGGTGACCACTGTACCTACTATTTAGTAATTATTACATCAAAATTAGCTCTTTCTCTTTTCTCTTTTTAGTTTTTTAGTGTACAAAATAAGGGGTTTCATTATCATACGCACACATATATCAACGTGAAATGACACATATATGGTCACATGTATCCATTCACTACCTCCCCTCCCTTCCCCTCTCCTTCCCTCCCTTCTTCTCCCCTCCCCTCCCCTCTGCTAACCATTCTACCCCCTCTTGCTGGTCCTTGTCTTGCCCAAATAGTTCCTCTTCTGCTTTCATGCCACATTTATAAGTTTAGGCATAGTTAAACTTACTTTAAACATAGCTGCGCATACGAGAGAAAATGTGATATTGTCTCCTTCCTTGACCTCTCTTGTTCGCCTGATTTCCTTTTTAAAAATATTTTGATTTTCATTTATTTACAAGCAGAGAGAGAGAGAGAGAGAGAGAGAGAGAGAGAGAGAGAGAGAATGTGCATGCCAGGGCCTCTAGCCACTCTAAACAAAATCCAGATGTGTGCGCCACTTTGTGTGGCTATTGGGGAATCAAATCTGGATTGTTAGGCTTTGCAGGCAAGCACCTTAACCAGTGAGCCATCTCTCCAGCCCCTGATTTCATTTTAATTAATTATTTAATTAATTCATGCTTTTATTTATTTGCAAAGGGAGATGAGAGAGAGAGACAGAGGCAGAGAGAGTCAGAGAGAGAGAGAGAGAGAGAGAGAGAGAGAGAGAATGGACACACTAGGGCCTCCAGCTGCTGCAAATGAACTCCAGATGCCTGCTCCACTTTATGCATCTGTCTTTACGTGGATAATGCAGAACCAAACCCAGGTCATTAGGCCTTGCAGGCAAGTGCCTCAACTCCTGAGCCATCTCTCCAGCCTAATTAATTTTTGAGACAAAGACTCACTGTGTAGCTCAGGTTTGCCTGGAACTCACTATATATGTAGACCAGGCTGGCCTCAAATTTATGGCAATCCTCCGACCTCTGCCTCCTGAGTGCAAGAATTACAGACATGTACCATCACATTTGGCTTTAATTTTTTTTTATGAAAGTAAAACTTAAATTTAATTTTCAGTTGAACAGATGAGACAATGGAGGAAAAAAGAGATTTTGAGGAATTTAAAGACTGAACTAGATTATATCATTCTCCAACTTGAAAAACTTGTGTTTCAAGGGTCTCGCTAGAGAATTTTTCTCATTTTCCTTTATTCTGCCTCAAATTTTCTGGCTCTCAGATCAAAATTCACTAGAGAGTATTTCTAAGGAAGAGTCATCTAACATCTGTTTCAGAAAAGGCAAGTTTTTTTCTGTCTCTATTTTTTTTTCATCTTTTTATATTAGCTTTAAACATTTTGAGCCGAAGGTAATTCAAGGCTTCTAGTCCTGGGATTATGACAACATCTCAGGCTGTTGATAGTTTGCATCATAGAGCCACCTCTGGCATGTTCTACGTGAGCACAGAGAGCCCTGGAGTTGGAATTGGAGACCTGGATCCAAATCCCAGGTTCAAACACACACGCACATTATGTGTCTTGAAAAGGTCACTTACTCTCGAGGCCTTGGCTTCCTGCTCATGAAACTAGAATCAGTTTAATACCTGTGTGTTCACCTCACCGTGTTGTTATGAATCAGTTGACACAGTGTCCACAAAGAGCTCTGTAATTGTAATACACCATACAATTATGGGGGCACTATTATTATTTTTTCATGCCCAGACACTGATTCTGTTATTTTTACAGAGAATTACATTCTTTTCCATCTAGAAGTAGGGAAATGAGCTTTGGATAAAAGTTGATGAATTTGGCCTGATCCTGGGGGGAGGGGGCTGGAGAAGTGGAGGAAGCTTTTGAAGTAATTCCTCCTTCCCACCAAGGGCCAGGCATTATCTCTAGGTGCCCCAAGAGGTCTTACAGGCCAGTGGGGGCAGTGTAAACAAAGTGACAATCACCAGGTGATGTGGTTATTGTTGCAGGTGTCAGCCCAGAGGCCAGTAGAGAGCAGATTCCTCCAAGAGACTCTGGTGCTGGGATGTGGTGGTTAGGGATCCTAGAGAGATGACTTCAGGCTGAGTTCAAACCTGCAAATGAATGAAGAGGAAAGGGTGGCAGATCGGCCCATGCAAAGGCATGGAGGTATTGATCAGCCTCATAGATTCAGGAACTTTTGATGGGACAGCCACATGTACAAGACTGAGATCTTATAGGTTCTCCAAAGCCCAAAGTACCTCCGAGTGTGTGCTTATGCAGGCTGCATCTCTGTCATGGAACATAACACCACACAATTATGGGACCCAGGGAAGTCCAGTCAACCCTGACTCCCTTCCATAAAAGCCTTGAGCTGCAGCTTCATCTCCTGGAACACATCTGCCTTGTGAACAGCTAGTCTGCCATGAAAGAGTTGCTCACTGAAGGCAATTTTGTTATGAGGGGGGAGCCCCCCCTCCCCCTCCCCCCAAACCTCAACTCCCTGACATGAGCCATGTCATTAGTTACTTGCTGAGGCAGTTTTATTATGGAAATGACATATTGAAATACAAATTGGGACGTGTACAGTATAATTACTAATACTGCATATTCATTTCCTCCCTTTGTTACTGGTGAGTCCCCATAAAGCCCTCTCACCAGCCAAATCTGGATCCTGTGTGCAGTCAGCTCTGTGTCATTTTCTTCGGAGGCCAGGAGGGGCTGGAGGGGAAACTCGGTGGAGGAAGTACCTGTCTTCCCTGACAAGGGCTATTTTTGTGACAATGCTAGCTGATGAGGCAGTTCTGGCCTCTGAGATCCAAGGGTTTTCCAGATCTTCCTAAACAGCTCTTTGATGGAGCCAGACGTGGGAAGTCCCCGCTCTGGACCTCTCTAAGAAATTAAGGAACAGACCAAGCATTTCCCATGATTTATGGTCAGTGGTCCAGTCTAGACTGTACCATCCTTCAGGGCTCTTTCCACATCTTCCCTTGGCACCTTTTGACAAGCAAGAGGGGACAGAAGTCGGTTAACTTGGTCACCTGCCAGAGCTATACAGTCCTGTATTCAGTGAGCAAAACCAAGCCCATCTCCTTCCTTGGAGCACTGTATACCTCTCTATAAAACACAGCAGTTAAGACAGAAAACTCTGGGTTCTCATCTTGTCTCTACCACTCAGCAGTTCTGCCCCTTTGGGCAAATTTGCTTAATATTTCTGTAATTCATTAGTTCCTTCTGTAAAATGAAACTGTTAATGGTTTCCATTTAATAGAAGTGTTAAGGGGATTAATAGCTTTAATCCAGGTTAAGAATGTATAACAGAAATATTACTTCTTTCTTTGGCTAGCAGAAGTGACAATGGGCTTGTTCTGAGCGTTAGACGCCAAAAGGTCTTGTCCACTTTTATACTCTACCATGGGAACAAGTCCAGACTAGCCTGCTGGATGATAAGAGAATAGGTGAGGCAAAGCTGAGTCAGACTTATTGTCTCAGCTGAGGCACCAGACAGGTGAGAAAACCCCGCCAAGATCAACAACTCAAACCACACCTGAGCAAAGGAGCTATTCTATATGGGATATTCTATATCAGAAGCACCAGATCAACCCATAGACTCAAGAGCTAAATACACGTGTAGCAGTTTAAGCTGCTACGTTTTTGGAGTTGTTTGTTATGCAGCAATAGCTGACTGATGCACATAGTAAGCTATTATCATGCTTTCTCCCTCTTCTAGAACTTCCTGCCTATTTTCTTGACCTATTGCCCATGTAGACTAAGGGCAGAGATAGCAAGTTACCAAAGCAAGAGCACAGGCCCTGGAGTCAGACAGCGTTTAAATCTCAGCTCTGGCGTGCATGAAAATATGACTTATAGCTCCATTCTATGGGAATAATATCTGTCACACAAAGTTATAGTAAAGATTAAATAAAGTCAGGATGGAGAAGAGCCTAGCACCCAGTGAGCTTCTCTCTTCTCTTTCTATAGAAGCTCATTTGGTACACGATGATTGAAATCACTTTTTTTAATGTCCTTATAGAGCTGTTAAGCTGGGTCACCTGATACCCTAAAGAGAAGACATAGGTCACAGCCCCCATTCCAAAGCACAAAGGAAACATTCCTCAGTTAGCACATGGTGATTGCCAAATAGCAGCTGTAGAAATCATGGGTCTTAATTTCTAACAAGTACTTTCATATACATTATATTATTTAATTTTACTATAACTCTGTGGAGTCTCTAAGTATCAGCATTGTCCCTATTGAAGAACCTCCAAGGAAACCACTGAGGTCAAGTGCTTTACTCTTTGATACACAGCTGATAAGTGGCAGAGTTAGAACTCCAAGAGCCCATGCTGTCCCCTAGCATACCAGTTGTTATAGCACTGAGGCCCCAATAGAAGTGCAATGAATGGGACACTGACCTCTTTGGCTCTGTTTATTAAACATACAGAGCTTAAATGCCATGTTCTTCATCTCCTGACACAGGCCAGAACTGATCTTGCTAAAGCACTAAAGTCTTGAGTTCTTTCAGTCCAGGAGCCTCTTGCAGGAAGAACCTTTTCTAGTCTTTAAAAAATAAAAATACAGATTCATTTGCAAGCAGAAAGAGATAAAAAAGAGAGAATGGGTGTGCCAGGGCCTCCAGCCACTGCAAAGAAATTCCAGATGCATGGTCCACTTTATGTGTCTGGCTTTATATGGGTACTGGGGAGTCAAACCTGGGTCATTAGGCTTTGCAGGACATCACCTTATCCACTGAGCTATCTTTCCAGCCCTTTAATATATTTTTAAAAATATTTTTATACCTCTTCTAGTCTTGATCACTCACTGCTAAGAAAAGGACCCACCATAGGTCTCAAGAGCACCATCCAAGTTCAAACTAAGCCAGAGCAGAACAGCTAACCCAGTGCATTGAGAAATGGAGAATTCTTTCTTCCACAATCGCTAGGAAGGTCCTTCTCCACTACCATTATGTGATATGTCATGGTGCCAAATCTATCAAGGATTCGGGTATTTCCTTAGTAAAAGATCAGCATCCACCTTCTAGGAAGACAATAAGAAATCGGAACTACTCCCTGACATTGCCAAATCAGCACATTCACAGAGCTGTCCGGTGGGCTGGTGAGACCAGGGCAGAGGGCAGGCAGAAGGGATAGAAAATGTCAATAAAACAGCATGTTTCCAAAAGGGACCTAGGAAATACCTTTTTGGGACGCCATCACCAAGAAAGTGGTCAAATGTTAAAAGGCTAGTTGAAAAAAAAAAAAAAACAACTATTTATGAAATGTTGTAAGAAGCATGATCCAGAGTAATAAATTATGGAAGTTGCCCAGAGCTCTACAAGAGGGTTGGTTAACTGTGCTTTGCTTTATTGAATTGATGTAATATTATTTTGCCAAATATGAAGAATAACAATGAAATTTAAGTAGATCCATGGAAAAGTACATATGAAACAATTTCAGGCAAATAAAAATGCAAAACACTTTCTAAGCCTTGGTTACACTTGTATAAAATCTTGCATGCTCAGTGATAACCACTAAAGGAAGGCATTATAAAATAAAAATGGCAGCTTTTTAAAGGTAATAGACATTGTTGCAATTTTAAAGCCATATTTGCTTAATACTTGATGAAAAATCTAAAAGGTGGTGAGAGAGACACATGCTATCTGGCTTTCAGAACACTGTAAAACACTGTGAAAGTTTGAATGTATGTCCCCCATAGACTCAGGTGTTTCATTAAAGCTTGTAACTTGGATCTCCAGCCACCTGGCTGGAGGAGGTGTCACTGGGGGCAGATCCTAGTGTCCAGCCCTAAGGTACCACTGGAGGCAGATCTGAATTCCAGCCTAAAGGTAGGCAGAGAGATTTGAGCTCTGGTGTGTGTGTGGGGGGGATGCTACTTGCTGCCCATTTATGCTTGCTGCTTTTGGGTTTTGCTGTCTGCTTGGTTGTTTCTCTCTGCTTTGATATATGGAAACAGCTTCTTCCACCACTGATGGAACTACCCCCCTGGATCTGCAAGCTTGAAATAAATCCCTTCCTCCCCTAAATTGTGCCTGGATTAAATGTTCATCTGAGCAACGTGAAGCTGTCTATAACAAACACCAATGGTGCAAATGGGAAGAAAATGAGTGCACAGTAGTGAGAGAATTATGAAAAGTTGTGGATGTTCAAGGATTGAACTTTGGGGGGCTAGGGGTGCAGCTCAGTGGTAGATTACTTGCTTAGCACGTGCAAAGCCCTGGGTTCAATCTCCAGGAAATAAGAAGATAAAACAGAGTTGGACTTTGATCAATGCAGAGTTGGCACTCCTGGGTGATTTTTCTGAGGACCCTAGACATACAAGCCACATCCATCGGACATGCACTGGCATCTCTGATAGAATCTCAAAGCCAGAACGGAGCAAACCAGTAGGGTGGGGGGTTGAGACATCAGGAAGGACCTCTCAGTGTCTGTCAGTCACATCGGTAACTTGGCTGCTCATTGATCACACTAACCACAGGTCCTCAAATTGTGACCAAGTCTGCATCTCCTTCTTCCTTTTCTTCTTTTTGCATGTGTTTCTATGTGTGGTGTGCATGCATGTGTGTTTGCTTGAGTCTGGGCGCATGTGTGGGTGCGAGCCCTTGGAGGCTAGAGGTTGACTTTGGATGTCTTCCTTGATTGCTCTCCACCTTATTTTTTTTTATTTGAACCCAGAGCTCACCATCTGGCTAGTCTACCTAACCAGTTTACCTTGGCGATTCCCTGCCTCTCCCTCTCAAATTCTGGGATTACAGGTTGACCACCACATCTGCTCAGCATTTACATGAGTGCTACAGGACAAACTCAGGTCCTCAGACTTCTACGGCGAGCACTTTATTCACTGAGCTATCTCCCAGTCCCTGTTTTTTTTTTAATTGTCCATAATGAGTTTTTTTATTATTATTATTTTTTTTTACTTTTTGTCTATAATGAGTTCCCAGTCCCTGTTTATAAAAAGTACACAAGACCCTGGGTTCAATCATATATATATTTTTTTCATATATATATGAAAAAATCAAAGATAAATAGATAAGTAGAAAGAAGGTGATCTGTAAACTGTGTCCCCTTGAACTCCTTTTTCTACCCATCACCTTAAATTGCACCCCTTTTAAGTCAACCCATCTGTTCCTAAATTTATGTAGTCTGAAATGTACTTTGGATGCTTGATAACGACTCATATTCCAGGGCCCCACCATCTGACTCTGATTCAGATGATGAACTATTTGTCAACAAGCCTGCTGGGTAATCCTGATACCTGTGAGCCTATGACTGTACTCAGAGGAGCACTGAGTTAAAAGACCACAATTTATTTGGAAGTATAAATCCTGACCCAGCCTGTTGGCCTGTCTGCCTCTTGAAGCTGTGTGAATTTATTTTATTTTTTTTTATTCTTCCTTTTTTAAACTGGGGAAATGGAGACAGGAGGAAGAGAACAAGGACACAGGATATTGAGGAAGAGTAGACAGATACCCTCCCCCAGGACTTTGCACCCAACTTTATGATGCCATCTCAGCTGGGATAAGGCTTTGGCCCACAGGTGTATGACACCTTGTTGTGCACAGACTGACTCAGACTGACAGGCTCAGGAGTGGCTGGGGGCTGTGGCCACTGCCTCTCACCCTCCAGCTCTCTCGAGGTGCTCACTGGTAGAGAAGGAGACGGACTTAAATTACTCTAACAAAATAATGAAAAAATGCTGCAAGAGAACCATGTAAATGTGGGAGCCAGGGCAGAGGAGTGACTAAGGTTTGCTTGAGGGAGGAGGAGGGTAGGGCTGGAGGATGATTAGATTATGGTCTACCATTCAGGACACAGGCAATAATTTTATCTTCCCAACAATGCTGCAAAAGGAGGTATTATTTTATATAGATGAATGTGCCTCTCAGAAAGTTTGGTTGTGGTAACCTGCATGTGGGTCTCTCTAACACTACGCACAGGTGTCGTTTCACTCTCCTGCGTAAGGGAAGGTAAGATTTGCTCAGCTGCCCTTTGGGCTGAGTCATTTCCCTCCAGGTTCCTCACCTGTGGATCCTGGGCCTGACACCTAAGGCCTCCCATCCTCCTCAGAGCATGAGGAGCTTACCAAGAGCTGAGTGGTCTGTCACTACGTCTGAAAGGCAGGGACTATTTTGCTCTAAGAGGGACAGTGGCCTTCCAAAAAGGAGCCATTTCTAGACAAGACCCACCCCTTTGTTCAAGTGGTAGCAAACCCAAGTGGGAACATAGGCTGAGATTTTTTTGGGGGAGGGGTTCTTATTTGGGCTCCTGATTGCCCATGTCTTTTAGAAAGTTCATAGCTCCTCAGCTCATTGTGGGATAGAGGAAGTATTCTTTGTTCACTTCTTTAAAAAATGGTTCTTGGGCTGAAGAGATGGCTCAGCGGTTAAGACACTTGCCTCCAGTGTCTAAGGCCCCTGGTTCAATTCCCCAGTACCCACATAAGCCAGACCCACAAGGTGGTGGCCCTGGTGCACTCTCTCTCTCTCTCTCTCTCTCTCTCTCTCTGTATCTGCTTGAAAATGAATAAATATAATATACAATAAAATATTTTTTAAAAAATGGTTCTGGCCTCCACTGGCCCAGTACTCATAGCAGCTATACAGTAAACCACTGGGAGGGAGGCAGAAAGGTTGGGGGTCTTTTCTGGAAGGCTTCATTTGCTACTGCCCAAAGGCAAACTAGGAAAATCAACTTTGAGTTGTTTTTTACTCTGGCTCATGCTTTCAGGGAAAGAAGGGATTCCCTCCCTCAATGTCCAGCTCACCAGAAAACCTCTTATGCTACAAGGGCACACTCACTCTTGGGTGGCCCTTTGGCTTCTAAAGCCTCATACCTCAAGTTGTGAAAACATGGAGATGAGCCATGGACAGTGTCGTAGTCGGCCACACACCGCTGGGATGAATCTCCAAACCAGGCACAGTTTATGGGAGGAAAGGATTTATTTGTAGCTATAGATACAGGGGAAGTTCCAGAATGCAAAGGAGGCTGCTCCCCTTTCACAGGTCCGAGCAGAGAGACAAACCCATCACCAACACCATACACACAGAACAGCAAACAGGCAGGAGGGTCAAGGAGAGAATTTCTTCTCCTTTATATAGGCTTAGGGTGGGGTCTTACAACCCTTCCCCAGACTTAATGTCTTCCTGAGTCTCTGGAATTTCCTTCCTGTACTACCCACACAGGAAAGGATGTTTACCTCCAGCTTCTTTGAGCTTCTTTACATTCTGCCTCCTACTGAGAGGCTGCCTTCTTATAAACATTCTCAGAGACCCACCCAAGATAATTAAAAAAATCAAGTTGACAACAAAAGCTAACCATCACAGACAGCATCCGGGATCACAAAGGGATCAAGAGCAGTTCTAGGCAGGGCCCCAGGGTTCTCACTTCACATGTATCACACAAGCAGCAGGTTTGGGGACATTGGTGGCAGAGGCCCAATCCTAGGAAAGAATTATCCACCTCTCTCTGTGGCTTTGCCAGTCTCCCGGGTCAGCCTGGAGGCTCCAGGGACCCTCCAGAAATGCTCTCACTCCCAGAGTTTGGCCAAATATTTCCCAGCTGTGGAAACAGGCAGATAGCCTGTGGCTAGTGTCACCACAGGGAACAAAGCAAAAGACAAGAAGATACCTCCATTCCTCCTGCTCCCATGCAGCTCACAGTAACCTTAGCTGCAGGGCTGTTATTAATAGCCATAGCAAAGGCTGGGGAGATTATTTTATTTGTTTCTCAGAGGAACCACGTGAGCTGCGTACTACTGTTTCTTCCTTTTTCACAGATGAACAAACAGAGGCTGGGGCAGACTCCAGTGGTTGAGGCTCATTAGCACCAATGCAGCCTGAGCCCTCAACTACCACACCTAAGAAACCAGCCTCCAGAGGGTGGTTTGAATCCGGTGTCCCCCATGAACTCGTGAGTTCTGAATGCTGGGTCCCCAGCTGATAGCGGTTTGAAAGGGGAAGACTTGCTGGAGGAGGTGGGTTGTTGCAGGTAGGCTTAGGGGTGTTATAACCAGGTCCTCCTGGGCAGAACTCCGCTCCCTCTCCTGCTGCTGTTTTCCACCTTCTGTGGCAGAGGTGATGTCCAGCCTCTGCTCATGCCATGCTTTTCCCTGACATCATGGAGCTTCCCCTCAAGACTGTAAGACAAAAGAAAAACTCTCCTCCTATCAGTCGCTTTTGGTCAGGTGCTTTGTCCCAGCAATGAGAAAGCAACTACAACCCCAAGTGCCATGGTCCACCCTCCAACCATGATACTCAGTGGGAAGTTTTCAGGGTTCCTTGGGGGCCCTTTTCTTCCTGGGGAAAGAGTGAGCAGTCACTGCAAAGGTTTTGGGGCACATGTTCCACAGAAAGAAAAAGAGGGGCAGAGGAATAGGGAGAGGAGAGCCTAGGAAGCCCCTTGCCAACAGCTGCAAGCCCCTCAACTCCTGATGTGCAGAGCTGAGTCTGGACCAGTTCCCTCCAGCACATCCCACAGCTACTGTGTGCTAGTGAGCCATTGACGGCCACTGAGTCATCTGTCCCCTCCTGTTTTATGGGACCTTCTAACAATACAGATATGAATGGTGAATTTGGGGTACCATGGTCAGTTTGAGAGGGGACATTCTACTTTTTTTTCAAACTGTCCCTGGGAGGTTTTACTCAGCCTGGAGGAGACATGAAGGGGAAGGAAGAAAGCATTTATGGGTGGGGTGATGAGGAAGGTGTCACCTCTGCTTTTAGACACCGACAGGGCTATGAGAAACAGATTAGGAAGTGCGGTCTGGAAGCCCATGCAAGTCTTAGAGTGCAGATGTCAGCTCAGTCTGAGACACACGCGAGACTTCTTTCCTGTTGGTGTCTGTGATCCCAGCAGCAGGTATTTATTGAGGACAATGTCAAACACTAAGCGCTTTTATCTACACTGGCATAAGTAAACCTCCTGACCACCTGGGAAGTAGATGCCTGTAATTAATTACTGTCCCCACATCACAGAGGAGAAATTAAGCTTGGGGAAGTTAAGTAACTGGTTGAATGGGGCTAAGCTAGCAGCTGGTAGAGCCAAGGCCCCTGCCCACAGCTGCCTCCAAAGTCTGCATGCTTAACCCTTCACTCCATCTTCCCAGGGGGACTCAAGAGCTGCTGCAGTGTGTCTGGCCCCAGGATTCACCTGACACGGTCCTCTCTATCCTTGGCCTGCACCTCAGATCAGCAGCTGCTTCTCCCGGGAGGCTCCAAAGCCTGTTTTTAGCCAGCACTGAGCACGCCTGAGCAGCCCGGCTTTAGGGAGTCCTACCCCAGAGAACACTGTGCCCGATGCGCTATCAGGCCTCCCAGCTCCTGTGTGGCCTGAGATTTGGTGATTCTATTTTTAGGCAGGTCCTTCCTGAGACACTATGTCAGACTTTCTGGCACCTTCTGACAGCTCCAGGGCACCTGAGCTGTCTTCAGAGCCGCCCAGATGCCCCAGAGATACCTGGAGTAGGGCTGGGAGGAGCCAGGGAGGCGGAGTAGAAGGAGTGGGGGGGACTGCTTTAATTTCCATTTCCAGTTCCAGTTCCAGTTCAGAGCAATTTTGGTGATTTTTTTTCACCCTGAGGCCCTTGCAGAGAAGTTATCCTTAGTGGGGAATATGGGTGAGGAGAGGATCATCTCCTCCGCTGATTTTTTAAAAAATATTTTATTTATTTGAGAGAGAAAGAATGCCTGGGGGTGTCAGGGCCTCCAGACACACTCCAGACTGGGGAATTGAACTCAGGTCCTTCTACATTACAGGCAAGTGCCTGAAGCCCTGAGCCATCTCTGAAGCCCTCCTCCTCTGCTTTGATGTTTTGACGGATGGAAGATGGTGTTCTGAAAATAGGTGAAAACATTACATCCCGTCTCCTAGAATCCTGGGCAGCACCTCCATGGAATGGCAGCTACTGAACCCTCGCTGACATCTGGGTTGTGCCAGACGCTATGCCCTTCACCCTCAGTGCAGCCCTCCACTGACCTCAAGCATGTTGCAGGAAGTAAGTGCCGTGATTGCTCTCATTTCGTAGGTGAGTTAATAGGCTTAGCGAGGTGCAGGTACTTATTTCCAGTACCACATTAACTGGCAGAGGCAGCCGGTCTCACTGATGATGATGCCAGGCTTAACTACCCCACTGTTGTAGACAGCTTTGCGTTGCTGGGATGAACATCTAAGCCAGGCACAATTTAGGGGAGGAAGGGATTTATTTCAAGCTTACAGATCCATGGGGAAGTTCCATCAATGGCAGAAGAAGCTGCTTCCATTACATCCAAGCAGAGAGAAAAACCAATCAGCCAGAAAAAACCAAAAACAGCAACACACAACAGGCAGTGAGCAGGACTCCGAGAGTTCAAGCCTCTCTGCATACCTTTGGGCTGGACTTCAAGTCAGCCCCAAGTGACACCTCCTCCAGTTTGGAGGCTAGACACCCAAGATACAAGCTTTACTAAAACACCTGAGACTATGGGGGACATACATTCAAACTACTACACCCACCATACTGAACCCCAGACCTGAAGAGAATGTCAAGATTCATTACCTCCTTTTAGATCATCAGTGTTATTGCTTGATTTTGGGGTCAGGTCTTACTATGTAACCTAGGTTAGCCCTGAATTAAGATTTTCCTGCCTTGGCCTTGTGAGTGCTGGGATTGCAGGTATGTTATACACCACCACGCTAGGATCCAGATCACTCACTTGAAAATGTGCCAAAAGCTATGATCAGGAATACACACACACACACACACACACACACACACACACACACACATATCTCATGGCCAAGTACAAGTAAAGTTCCAAGTCTTTTACATGTTTTGATTCAGTTCATTCTAGCAACAGCCCTATAGAGTAAGCATGAGCATTAGCTCAGTTTACAAATGGGAAAACAGAGGCTCAGTCATTAAAGGCACTTGCTTGCAAAGCTTGCTGGCCTAGGTTCAACTCCCCACAGTACCCATGTAGACTCAGATAAGAAAAATGGTGGTCACATTCATCTGGAGTTGTTTGCAGTGGAAAGAGGTCCTAGTGTACCCATCCTTTCTCTCTCTCTCTCTCTCTTTCTCTCTCTCATAAATAAAAACTTTTTTTTTTTTTTGGTTTTTTGAGGTAGGGTCTCACTCTAGCTCAGGCTGACCTGGAATTCTTCCTACCTCTGCCTTCTGAGTGCTGGAATTAAAGGCGTGCGCCATCATGCCTGGTTCAAATAAATAAAAATATTTTTTAAATCAAAATCAAATGAAAAACACCCCCAGAGAAGCTCAGCAATGGTTATAAACTGCTGTAGCTAAAGTCAGGCTGATATCACAGCTGGTGAGTGTGACTCCCCAGCCCATTCCCTACCTGTTACCCTATGTTACCTTACCTAGACAAGCACAGGGGTGTGTGAACATGGGCTCCCTTTCAAGAGATTTGGAGTTCTCCTCAAGCCCTTTTGAGGTCCAGTTCCAGGAGAGCAACAGTCAAGGTTTAACTTTGTTTAATATCAAAATGCCCTGGGGGTTGGGTAGATGGTTCAGAGGTTAAAGGCATTTGCTTACAAAGTTTCCTGGCCTACAGTTCAATTCCCGAGCCACTCACATAAGCCATATGCAAAAAGTAGTGTGAATGACTGGAGTTTGTTTGCAGTGGCAAGAAGCCCTGCTATGCCCTTCCCTTTCCCCACATGTGCAAATAAACAACTAGAAAAAATAAATTAAAATGCTAAAGATTTGGTTTGACACTTCCAGGCAAACCCAAGCCATCTTTCCCTCTTTACCAATTCCAGACCCCAGGTTGGGGGTCTGTCTCAGGCTAAGGGTCAGAAGTCATTCTTTCTTTATTACTGTCCTGGTGGGCAGCACCATCATACACATGACTCCTTGTCCTGAAATTCCCAGGCTGAACTTTGCCTCTCTACTAGACCTGAGCCAGGACTTAAAACTTGGGAAGGGCCGGGTGTGGTGGCACAAACCTTTAATCCCAGCACTCGGAGCAGAGGTAGGAGGATTGCTGTGAGTTCAAGGCAACCCTGAGACTACAGAGTGAATTCCAGGTCAGCCTGGACTAGAGCGAGACCCTACCTCAAAAAACCAAAAACAACAACAACAACAAAAAAAAAAAACTTGGGAAGGTACCTGTGGGTCAATCAGGTAAAGGCTTTATGACCATGGATTCTGATTTTTTTTTAAATTTTGTTTGTTTTATCAAGGTAGGGTCTCACTCTAGCCCAGGCTGACCTGGAACTCACTCTGTAGTTCCAGGCTGGCATCAAACTCACAACAATCCTCCTGCCTCAGCCTCCCAAGTGTTGGGATTAAACGTTTATGCCACCATGCCCAGCTGAATTTATATTTTATATCAGTCACCTATTCAAAAGCTGATTCTGGGCCCTATCCTTACTAAGCACATCTGAGGGGGAGCCAGGTGCTGGCATTTAGTCAAAGGAACTCTTGGTTAACCCGCTTCATATTTAAGACATCATGGAATCCCAGAGGGGCTAGGTCTAGGTGGAGAGGAGAGGGAGGCTGTCCTTGGAGTGTTCCACAGGCTGGGCCCAGCTGGACTCTGAGCAGGTTCCGAGCGTTCAGTCAGCTGACCCTTCCTCCTTGCTCTGTTCTCTTCACTGGCTTTTAGGAGTCCCTGTTTTCAGCCCTGAGAACCATCCAGGGCCACAAGACTAGATTTGATATAACAAGACTTAGTGCCTGGCCACAAGGGACCTGGAATCTAGTTGAGAAAGGGGGACCAGTCAACTGAGAAATGTCAGTGAACTTGAGGCATTTGAAACCTGGGAATGAGGAAGTCTGAGCACAGCCAGTGGGCAAGAAGGCAGCTGGACGTGGCAGGGGGTGATTCCAAGTGCGAGGCTGAGGTTGAGGGAGGGCTGGCTGGGACATGAAGGCCTCTGCAGGAAGAGCTGGGCAGCAGAGGAGCAAAGAGACGGCTTCCTGGATGGACGTTGCCTTGGACAGAGAAAAGGCTGTTCCAAGCCTGCACTAATGAGTTCACTTTGTGACACTACCCTCGGCCCAGGGAGAAGGAGACATTGCAGGTTTGGGGACCACTTCTAAGTACCCAGAGCCTTTCCACTAACCTTGGCAGGTCCCTTGATTTGGTTTGGGATTTTTTTTTTTTTTTTTGAGAGCCCTGGTTGACCTTGAACTCAAACTCACTATGTAACTGAGGCTGGCCTTGAACTCCTCATCCTTCTACCTCCACCTACCAAGTGCTGGGATTGTAGGTGTGTCCTTTGAGAGGCACGGAGGGCTGGTCCAGATCACTTCCTGTTCCAAGCACACAGGTGGATTATACTGCAGTGAAGTCATGAGAGGAGAGGTGACTAAATTAGTTTTTAATTGAGCTCATAGTATTTGCCAGGACTGTGACCAATGTCTTATACAGGCTGTCTCATTTAATCCTCATAATTTCCCTGTGAGGCAGATTTTATTGCTCTATTGGACCGATGAGAAACCCAAGGAGGAGGCCACCTGGACAAAGTCACATGCTCAGCAAGTGGCCATGCTAGGCTTTTACAATGCTCACCTACGTGAGGGTGGAACGGGAGAGGATAGTTCCATGGAATCCTGACACTGGTTGGTCACCATGGATTTCCTCCTGGTTCAGATAATACCCACCACAGAGCATGACAGCCAGAACGAGGCTGTGACCTATGACTGGCATAGCATTTTCTTTTTATTTATTTATTTATTTATTTTTGTTTCTATTTTTTTTTAGCACAGCATTTTCTAAAAGGAAGATCCCAAGCCAACCATGGGGATGCATCATTATAATCCCAGCATTTGGGAGGCCGAGGCAAGATGCTTACTATAAATTTGAAGCCAGTCGGACCTACATTGTGAATGACTCAGGCTGGCAAGATGGTTTGATTTAGAGTTTGGATTTCCAGTACCCATGTAAAAGCTGGGTTCAGTGGTGTGCACCTATAATCCCAGCACTGGGGAAGCAGACAGGACAATCCCTAGGGCTTGCTGGCCAGATAGTCTAGCCAAATTGGTGAGTTCCATGTTCAGTGAGAGAATCTGTTTCAAAAAAATAAGATAGAAGCCAGGCAGGTACTTGGCAGGCTGAGTTAGAAGGTTCACCATGAGTTCAAGTTCAGCTTGGGCTACAGTGAGACCCTACCTCAATAAAACCAAAAATGGGGCTGAAGAGGTGGCTGAGTGGTTTAGGCACTTTTAGTCAGTTTTCTCTGTTGCTGTTCAGAAAGAACCCAAGCAAAAGCGGCTTGTGGAGGAATGGGTTTATTAGACTTACGGACTCGAGGGGAGATTTCATCCTGGCAGGGAAAACGATGGCATGAGCAGAGGGGTGGACATCACCTCCGCCACAGCACTGCAAACAGCAGCTGGAAGGTGTGCCAAACACTGGCAAGGGGAAGCTGGTTTATAACCCCATAAGCCCGCCCCCAATAACACAGCTCCAGGGAGGTTGTAAAACCCAAAATGCCATCAGCTGGGTATCAATCATTCAGAACACATTCATTTGTTTGTGGGGGATACCTGGATCAAACCATGACAGCACTTGCCTGCAAAACCTAAAAACCTTCGTTTGATTTCCCAGTGTCCACGTAAAGTCAGATGCACAAAGTGGTGCATTGCATCCGGAGTTCATTTGCAGTGGCTGGAGGTCCTGGCAGGCCCCTTCTCTCTCTCTCTCTCTCTCTCTCTCTCTCTCTCTCTCTCTCTCTCTCTCTCTCTCTCTGCTTATAAATAAATAAAAATATTT
Source organism: Zapus hudsonius (assembly GCA_004024765.1). Taxonomy (NCBI): domain Eukaryota; kingdom Metazoa; phylum Chordata; class Mammalia; order Rodentia; family Dipodidae; genus Zapus; species Zapus hudsonius. Next base: position 17,198 of record PVHP010027901.1, read on the forward strand.
TTAAAAACAAAAATGAATAACTAAGTAAGATGGAGAATGAAGAAGACACTGGACGCTGACCTCTGGCCTAAACACATACAAAATGTTCACATACATACAAATGTGCATACACACAAGCACACATGCATACACACAAGCAAAAAATAAAAAAGGCATTGCTTCAAAAAAAGAAAGAAAGAAAAAAATCCAGTCACTCAAATCACCAAGTCAAACTGAATCTTTAGAGCTCAAGGAGTCAGAATGGTTTAGTGGAACCAAGAAGTTTGTGACTCAACTGTCCTCTCCTTCCCAGGTGGAGAAGAAGAGCTTTTGGTCGTGGGAACTAAGAAGCTTCTGAAAAAGGCAGGAAAGATCAGCTGCATTCTGGAGCACGTTGGATAACAAAGGAAGCCTCTGTCGTTCTCTGGGTCCAGTGAGGTGACGCCGCTAATCCTAAAATCTATCCAGCAATCACATGCGCAAGGAGGGGCCCCTGTTCCCAGCCCTCAGCAGACAGTTGCAGTGGGGCAGTTAGAAGTGGAAGGACCCTTCCCCCCACCTCCCAGCCCCCCACCCGGGCTGGCTTTTTCCCAGCTGGGAGTTAGAGAGTGCTATAACCTACAGTTTAAATTTTTTTTCCCTATAGCCCACATTTTTTTTATTTCTTATTTTTGGTGGGAAGAGGCAGTTTCTAGGGGTCCTTTTTTTGAACACTTTATTTTATTTATTTATTTGCAAGGAGAGAGCGAATATGAGAATGGGCATGGACACACCAGGGCCTCCTGCCGTTGCAAACAAACTCCAGACACATCTCTTTGTGCATTTGGTTTTACGTGAGTACTGGCCATCAGGCTTTGCAAGCAAGTGCCTTTAACCATTGAGCTATCTCTCCAGCCCCAGGTTCCGTTTTTATTGAAACAGGGTCTTGATATGTAGCCTCCTTGACCTTGAACTCCCAGCGATCTTCCCTCCAGAGACGCCCACATGCTGCCCCACCACACATTCTATCACAGCCCAGCATACATGTGTGCTACGTGAACTTCTCAAACAATACTTGCCCACACTAAATGCAGTACACTCATGTTTTCTGTTCTATCCAAATCCATTTGTTTTAGAGCTGGCTAGAACCCACTAAATTGATTTTCCTGCTCACTAAAATGACTTAGGATAGGCAATATAAAAACACCTGCATGTGTAGCACGGTGACCAGGCGTAGGAAACTAACTGCAGGGATATGGGATGGTTTTAGTTGCAGGGACTCATATTGAACTCATCCTCCTGATCACTGAGCCTTTGATTCGCATTTCATGTTTGTTTCATCTAGTCAGTTTTTCTCACACTGTGTTCTGTGCACTAACCTTATTCTGGGAGCTTTTGATCATTTTTTTTACCCCCAAAAGTGGTTCTGTGGTCAAGTCTTTGGGAAATGACGTGTGTTCCAACCACACCTGACATGTAGCAATGTCTTTAATATCGTCAAGGTTCTGAGGTCTGAAGTGAGGGACTTGACTTACTCCGTTTCCCAGGCTTTCCTAGACTTTTTATTTATTATTAATTAATTAATTAATTTTTTTACCACAGACTCATTTTGGGGGATAGACACTCCCTCATGGGAATACCGGTGTTCTCAGACATTGGCCAGGGTCTGGTTGCTTCACACTCTCCTTTGTGACATGGGTGCGAGGGGGGGCAGTTGGAACAGACAGTTCACCTACTTGTCTAACCTCTCACATCAAGTCGGGGCCAGAGCCAAGCTTCCTCTGGGCAGGGCAGGGTCCTCTGCAGGGTTGAGGAAGCCCTTCCCACTGAGGCGCATTCAGGAACAGTGGGCAGGCACTGGACACCTGTGCTATCCTTCCCTTCCCTCTCAGCTGGGCTCCAAGGCTCAGCCTGAAGGGTCTTCGGAGCCTCTGATGTCCTCCTGGTGGTAAGAGACAGGCCTTGTGTCCCTTCCCTCTAATGTGCTCATGGCAATTCTACAAAGTGTCCGCACGCTTTCCTGATTCCCAGCTCCTGGCATGCGTGCCTCTGGTCAAACTTGACTGAGGAACCCATATTCAGATTTGTCAGGCAAGCGCCTTAACCACTGAGCAATCTCTCCAGCCCCTTCCATATTCAGATTTGTGAAACAGCTCTGCCTGCTTATGTGTTTTTTAAATATGTCATTTATTTCTCTGGAAGCAAAGAGACACAGGAACACACAGTGAGACATTGCTTTCTTCTTCCCAGGATCAATCATTTGCTTCGGTTTCCAGGATCTCTGTCTCTGTCCCTCCTCACCTGTGAGACACAAGCTGACTTCACGCACTGTCTGCACCTGACTTTTTTTCTCATGGTACTGGGTGTCTCTCATGGTAGGCAAGCATTCCATCACTGAACTCTATCCTAGCCCTTGGAAATAAGGTTTTGTGTTAGCTGCAAGGCAGCAGAGGGTAATCATGTATCTAGCTGCTATGCACATGTGTGGGTATGCATGCGGAGAAAGCCCTAGAAGTGGATGGCCAGGTCAAAGCACAACACTTTCTTAGGAGTTGAGGACTGCTACTTGATGACTCTACCCTGTTAAATCAAGCTAGAGTCCTAGGAAGAGAAAGGTTTCCTGCCCCTACCCTCCATCCTTCCTTTATTATTATTTTTTTGAGATAGGGTTTGATCCAGGTGTCCCCCACAAATATTCGTGTTCTGAATGCTTGATCCCCTGCTGATGGCAATTTTGGAAGCTTGCTGGAGCTGTGTTGTTGGGGGCGGGCTTATGAGTGTTGTAAGCCAGCTTCCCCTTGCCAGTGTTTGGCACACCTTCCTGCTGCTGTTTGCAGTGCTGTGGTGGAGGTGATGTGCACACTCTGCTCATGCTGTCGTTTCCCCTCAGTAAGTCAAAATAAACCCATTCCTCCCATCAGTCATCTTTGGTTAGGTTCTTTGTCGAAGCAATGAGAAAGACGACTGTAACACAGGGTCTCATATATCATTGGTTGACCTTGAACTTGATATGTAGGTTGACCTTGATCTTCTGATTCTTGAATTTTCTGAGTACTGGGATTTTCTGCTGTGCCTCCACAACCAGGCTATGTAGTCCAGGGGATCGAACCCAGGGCTAGAGTAGGCAAGCACTCTAGTAACTGAGCCCCGGGCCCCAGCTGGGCTGCCCTTTGTTTTGTTTGTTTTTGCAACCAAGAGCAAAGTTATTAATAGTCTACCTCATTTCAAAAAGAATGCAAGGGCTGGAGAGATGGCTCAGCAGTTAAGGCAGTTGCCTCCAGTGCCTAAGGACCCGAGTTCAATTCCCCAGTACAGATGCACAAAGTGGTGCATGCATCTGAGTTTGTTTGCAGTGGCTATATTCTCTGTCTCTCTCTCTTTCTTTTTCTCTCTCTCTGTCTCTCTCACTGTGTGTCTGTATCTCTCTGCTTACAAGTAAATAAATAAAATATATTTTTAAAAAGAATGCAAAACGGCTCACCAAGTTACTCATTTATAAAATGGTACTTTTTCTTACTTTAAATATTGATTAATTTTACAAAGGTTGTAGTCTTATATGCTCTCCCCCACTTTCCCTGGGCTTCTCTGAGGGGTTGTTGGCATGCAGTGTGGGGTCATTAAGGGGGCTTCCCTTTTTTGTTGGATGCTCAACACTGACCAATTTCCCATATTGACCCTGGACTCAAAAAATGGGTGTAGTTCTGTCCTATCTTAAACAAGCTGTTTGATCTTAGATACTTGATAATCCTGAGTCAAGTCCTTCCTTCCTTTGTAAACTCCGAGTATTAAAGTAAGTGTGTGACAAGGGGAAGGGCTCCTTGTTCTCTGTGGTTCTGATTTGTGTTCTCACTGAGTTTTCCAGGGCTGACTAGGAACTGCTTCAAATTGTTATTTTTAAGGTAGGAGGATCGCCGTGAGTTCAAGGCCACGGTGAGACTATATAGTAAATTCCAAGTCAGCCTGGACTAGAGCAAGAACCTACTTCGAAAAAAAAAAAAAAATACAACGTGGTGAAGCCACAGTGAAGTCCCTTAACAGATTGTTGGAATCACAGCTCAGTCATGCTGGCTGGGACTTGGTGCATCCTGAACTCCCATTCATGTCTGGTGGTTGTGTTGGAAGACAGTTTGTCATTTGCCTTTCCTTTCCTTTTCTGATAGTGTCTCAAGATGTAGCATGGACTGGTTTCAAGCTCATGATCCTCCTTCCTCAGTCTCCCAAGTGCTGGAATTACAAGTGTTCACCACCACACCTGGCTGACAGTTTCTTGCAGAATGAACCGATCTTACTATAATACCAGCTATCACATCCCTTAACATTTACCCAGGGAAACTGAAAACTGCTCCACACAAAGACTTGCACGTGCAAGTACATGGAAACTTAATTCATAATTGCTCAGAAGGGGAAGAAACCTAGATGCCCATCAGTAGATGAGTTGAAAAGCAAGCTGTGGTATATCCAGACACTGGGACCATATTTAGCCCTCCAGGAAATAAGCTATGTGTGAGGAAAAGACTCAGAAGCACTAAGGGAAGGATGCCACTCATCTGGAAAGGACAAGATAATGGAGAAAGTAGAAGGATTAGTGGCTTCCAGGGACTTGGGGTGCAAAGAGAGAAACTGAGGACAGAGGATTTTTAGTGCATGATGCTTGAAGGTGGGTGTCTGTCATTAGTCAAAACACACAGAATGTCTAACACCAGGTGTGAACCCTGTTGTAAACTTCAGATCTTGGGGGGTCACAATCCATATAGTTTAATCTAGTGCATCACTCTTGTGTGGCATGCTGATAAAGAAGTTGTGTGGGTGTGTGGGCAGGGGCAAAGTGGGAAATCTCTCCACCTTCTGCTCCATGTTACTGTGAACCTAAAACTCTCTTTTTAAAAGCCTGCTTTAAAAAAATGAACCTTGGGTTGGAGAGATGGCCCAGTGGTTAAAGGTACTTACTTGCTTGCAAAGCATGATGGCCTGGGTTTAATTCCCCAGTACCTACATAAAGACAGATGCACAAAGTGGTGCATACAACTGAAGTTCATTTGCAAAGCCATTAACAGCCGCTCTCTGGTCCTCTCATCCAAATGCCCCAGCAGCCACAGATTACTCTATAGAGTTGCCTATCCTGGACATTTCACATAGTCTTTCTTCAGGTTCCAGCGTGTGAGAAGGATTGATTCCAGGAACCCTGCAAATATACATTCACATCCTCAGATGTTTAAGTTTCTCACATAAAAGTATTTGTACAGGGCTGGAGAGATGGCTCAGTGGTTAAGTCACTTGCCTGTAAAGACTAAGGACCTGAGTTCGATTCCCCAGGACCCACGTTAAGCCAGATGACAAAGAGGCACAGGTATCTGGAATTCATTTGCAGTGGCAAGAGGCCCGAGCATGCCCATTCTCTCTGTGTGTCTATGTGTCTTTCTGTCTCTCTTTCCCCTGGCAAGTGAATAAATAAAAATATTTTTTCAAAAAAGTGTTCATACATAATCTATACGTACATCCTCCTGTGTTCTTTAAATCATATCTAGATTACTTAAAATACCCAATACATTGCAAATGTAACATGTAACCCAATACATTGTAAATGTCATGTAAATATGTGTTGTTCTGTATTTAAGGAATAGTGACAAAAAAGCATACTCATTGTGATGGTTAAGTTTTGTTGTCAACTTGACCTTTCAAGTAATCTTGGGTGGGTCGCTGAGGATGTTTGCAGGAAGGCAGCCTCTCAGCAAGGGGCAGGATGTAAAAAGCTCAAAGAAGGTAGAAATAAACATCCTTTCCTGTGTGGGCCATGCAGGAAGGAAATTCCAGAGAATCAGGAAGCCATTAAGTCTGGGGAAGGGTTGCAAGACCCCACCCTAAGCCTGTATAAAGGAGAAGAAATTCTCTTTAGCCCTCCTGCCTGCTCCCTGTTCTGTGTGTGTGATGTAGGTGATGGGTTTTTCTCTCTGCTCAGACCTGTGAAAGAAGGCCAGCCTTTCACTGTTACGGAACTTCCCCTCAATCTATAGTTTCAATAAATACTTTCCTCCCACAAATTGTGACTGGCTTGAAGATTCATCCCAGCGACGTGTGGCTGACTGTGACACTCATGTTCAGGACAGATGTGACCTTTAAAATTATGTATGTGTGTATGTGGGGTACATGGGTGCAACAGGGTCTCTTGCCACTGCAAACACAAGCTGCTTGCACCATTTTTTTTTGCACCCAGCTTTAGGTGAGTGGCTGGGGAATTGAACCTGGGCCAGCAGGCTTTGCAAACAGGTGCTTTTAACCACTGAGCACTCTCTACAGCTTCACCCCTATGCAATTATTTTCCAAGTATTTTTTAAAAATATTTTATTATTATTTTATTAATTTATTTCAAGCAGAGAAAT
>PVHP010027902.1:0-23548 GCA_004024765.1 Zapus hudsonius
AGACTGCTCAATTATTCACAGACTTAGACATTCTCCCCTGCTACTCGTGACCCTTCTTGCCAGTTGACGCCCACTATTTACTCTTTAGGTTACAGTATGCTCGTAAGGATTTTATGTTTTTGAACCTAATTTGGAATGGCCTCCTGCTTAAGCCATTCCCCTCCCCCTTCCCTTACCCCTTATTCATAACCTCTCACTTTTAGAAGATTTTTGTGTGCATACTTATGAAGAATGTTAATCTGTATTCAGTTTGGGCATCAGGGTACAAGACTAATGTCATAAAATGAATTCGGAAGTGTTCTTTCCTCTTACATTTTCTGGAAGATATTGGGTGCAGTGGTAGTTCTCTAAACATTTTGTAGAATCTTCTAATGAAAAATCTGGGCTTGAGAACTTCTTTTGGACAGTTTCATCCTAAATTCAATAACCTTAACAGTTTCAGAGTTTTTCACATTAACATAATATGTGCTTTTGGAAGAATTGGTCCATTTCTGTCTAAGTTATGAAGTTCATGTATGTGTAGTTGTTCATTCCCTTGTTGTTGTTTATGTTGAATCTGTAGTGATTTTTTGTTTCTTTTTTTGTCAGCCCATTAACGCTTTGTTAGTTTTATTGATCTTTCCAAATCACCAGCTACTTACTTTATTAATTTTTGTCTAGCTTTCTGTTTTCAGCTTATTGAATTCTAGTCTCTATTATTACCACTCTTCTACTTGATTTGGGTTTATTTTACTTGCCTTCTTCTAGTTCCTTGAGGTGGGAGTTTGGCTTGTTGTTGGCGACATTCTTTTCTCTAGTGTATGGATTTTTAGTGCTATTAACTTTCCTCTCAATGCTACTCTAGCTATAGGCCACAGAGTTTGATGCATTAAATTTTGTCAAAGACAATTTGCATCAAGTAGAATTAGATGGGCAAGGAAGAATTTAAGACTAATGCAGTAGAAAAGAGAGACTGAACTCAACTTCAAATACAGTAGGGGTAGCTAGGGACTTAGGGCACACAGGCAGGGAGAGGGGGGCAGATCACTAAGAGGAACTTGGCTAGGATTCCAGGTGGGAGGATTCATGGTCTTTTCTGTAGTGTGTAACTGGAATAATGCAGTATTTATCTACAAGTTCTTTGTCTTGCAAAGCTGCAGGTGACAGAAGGCTTTTGTTGGGGCTTTGCCTGTCACCATTGGCTTCTCTAGCATTCAGTCTAGACATATTAGGCTTGAGAAACTGGAACTCAGCTCCATAATTCTTTAGATCATGTAGTCCCTGGACAGTCTGCCTTGTGTCCAGCTATCAGAACTTTTTTTAATCTCTGTTGAATGTATAGTGCCCCAGGTTTTAGTTGTATCTAGTGGGATGAGTGGGGAAACACATTTACATCATTTTCCTGGAAGCAAAAGTCTCCTTGCCAGCAGCTGTAATTGATCTGAGCACTTACAGGACGAGAATGGATTTTAAATACCACCCGATATATTTCATTCCTAACCCATCTTACTGTTGAGAGACTTCCAGCCACTGGGGCCAAGGCTTCAGTTTCTTCACAGAAAAAAAGGTACAGATGAGAATAGAGGCATGTTGCTCAGCTCTGGCTTTCCATTGGAACTTGAGAAAACATAGCAGAAGCAAGAAGAGCATCAGGCACTGGAGCTCTGAGAGTATTTTGTTTTGTATTTTCGTTTATTTGCAAGCAGAGAGAGATAAAAGAGAGAGAGCAAGAATAGATCCGCCAGGGCCTCCAGCCACTACAAGCAAACTTCAGATGCATGTACCACTTTGTGCATCTGGCTTTACGGGGGTACTGAGGAAATGAATCCAAGCTTTACAGTCAAGCGCCTTAACCACTGAGCAATTTCTCCAGCCTTGTTTTGTATTTTTTAAGCTGAATTTCAGAAGTTTCCCTGTAGTGCCCAAACTCATAGCCTAGCATCTGCCAAGTTTAACATGATTAGGACGCATCAGAACCTTTAGCACCTGCAGTCCATTTCTTGGGAAGAATTACTAACCTCTTAGGCTTGGGAAGAGTGTTAAAAGGGAAGGGACAGCAGAGCTCAGAGCTGAGCTGGGATGGGGGCTCTGAAAACATCCTAGGCATGCTCCTCTGGGTTTGAAACTAGGGTGGAGGAACATAGGATGACATACAGCCCCACAGACCATGAAATCCATGAAGCTCTGTTCCTCTCTGGAAGCTTGGAGGAGGAGGCAGCAGCACCACCAAGACAACACTGTTATGCGTGTGGCACTGGGGCCCGGAGTTGTTGTCCTGCAAAGCTTCCTGGGATCCATGAGAACAAAAAGCTTCTGGGTCCTGTATTTCTCTGGTGTGGAAATGAACCTACCTTTGCACTTTCTGCCATGTTCTATCTGCACCCAGAGGGAGAGCTGTGGTAGGGACACAAGGCCAGGCCCAAAGGAAGGACACAGCTGAGATTCAGCACATAGTAGTGTCTCCAGGGCCAGGATGGTAGAAAGGGACATCAGACACTGGCAACAGTGTGATCACAGATAGCAGTTGTGGACACATGCCCACAGCAGACAGGGCAGAGCCAGCAAGGTCACAGGCCCCAAGCTAGTGACCTCCTCTGTTTATGCCACAGGGTCATTTTACCCCATCCCCCCCAGTCATTCACCACTGCAGACACCACCTTAGGAAGGAGTAAGAAGGACAAGTGGAAGGAAAATGATGGGAGAGCGGAGGGAGATGTGCCACACTGTGATTGATGTTCTTCCCCAAATACCTAACATGGGTTTAAAGAACTGCTGATCCAGGAATGTTCAGTTGCATTAACACAAAACCAAACTCAAAATTTTCTAAGCAGTTAAGGGTATTCCTCAGCTCACCTATTTCAGAAGTCTCAGGAAGGGCAAGCTTCAGGCAGAGTCTAATCTGGCAGTCTAACTGGTGGGGGCAGGCCCAGCTTCTGTCTCCCCTTTTGCTGCTATGGACTTGGTCCCAGCACCTCTTGGAGGCATTTTCTCAGTCTTTCCAGTAGGAATGAAAAGAATCTCTCTGTGAAGCGTCATGAAAGTATGAGGACACACCTTTAGCAGATGTCCTCAGTGAATACCTTGTATGTCTGTGCAATGGAGGTAGATGGAGTCTGCTGGCTGGTTTAAATGTGGGTGTTGGAGGGACTTAATGAAAATCTGAGTACCATTTTCTAAAGAAATTGGAAGAGAGGGTGTTGCATGGTCCCTCCACAGATGACAAAATTGCTTTTTACCTGCCATTAGAAATAAGGATTTTAAACCTTCTCCAAGAGGTAAACTTCACTTAACCCATTCCCTTTGAATGAATCTAAAGCAGTTAAAGGAGGGATGAAGAGATTGCTCAGTGGTTAAGGCACTTGCTTCCAGTGCCTAAGGACACATGTTCAATCCCCCAGTACCCACATAAGCCAGATGGCACCAAGTGGCGCGTGCATCTGGAGTTCATTTGCAGTGGCTAGAGGCGGCCCATATTCTCTCTCTGTTTCTCTGTATCTCTCTGCTTGCAAATAAATAAATAAATTTTTTAAAAGCTTAAAGAGCCATTTATCTCTTGTCTTAGCAAGTCCTCAAAAGAAATGTGTTCTGCTATCAAGTCGGCATAAGTTCCTCAGTTGTTATTTGATAAAGTTTTTCACAGATTGTCCTCAGCGTACAGTCTGCATCTCAAGGAAAAGCTTTGCTCTTCTCCTGTGGTAACAGCTAGATTCAAGTTTCATCAGGAACATAAAACAGTATAACAGCTCATTTGAGCACTTCCTGTCTTTACATTGATGGCATGCAGTTTTTCTGCTTTGTGGCTGAATATCCTCCCTACATAATTTAAATATCTATCAAAATATTTAGTAACAAGATGTTCATAAATCATATAGTTATTGCTAAATCTGCATCATATCTGAAACCCAAATGAACTTTTAAAATATGTGTTATTATTTAATGTTCTCCTATTCCCATTTAGAGGAAAATGAACATATTACATGCATTCCATGCATGGGAAGGAGCACCGTCTAGCACTTCCTCTTGGACCTAGGTGGGCAGGTTCTGCAGGGGAAGGCACACCATGCTGTTTCCTGTTCTGTTCTGTCTTACCTTGTGACATGCTAAGAATTGAAGACCTGTGGTGTGCAGCCAACATGGGCTCTGGAGCCTTGTTTTCTTTTAGTCACACTGCCCCACTAAGCTGAAGTCCAGCTGTTCTCAAGAGTGCTGTGTTTTCAAACTCTTGTACTATAAACATGGTTGAGTCTGACATTATGGGGGGGAGCGCTTATCCTGTTCCCAGAGTCAGCTCTCAACAAGCTGTAAGAGCACATGATAATTTATCAATATAACTTGGATGAGGGTGATTGGGATCTGAACTCAGGTCCTCAATCTTGTGCAGCTGAGCTATCCCTCCAGCCCCAATTCAACTGTCTCCCAGAGCCTCACTAAGATACTTCAGCTGCCATAACTTTATCAGGGCAAACAGCCACCATGCCTTCAATGGGCTATGACCCTTGAGTACTGCTGTCCTGCACCTTTATTCTAGAGGCCAGAGGAACATTCTAGATGGAGTGAAACAGAGCTGGCCTTGCAGCTTCATTACAACCTTGCCCCAAGGCCCTGCACCTATAGTCAGAGCTCTGGACCACACAGCACCCAAGTAGAAAGGCAGGGGGTCATGCACTTAGGGGTGCAGAGTCCTTCACCCACAGCTTATGGGCCCTGACTAGCATTTGATGTACAATTAGTGATATCTTAACTAATGCCTCACGCATAATTAAAACTTCACCTTACCTCCCTTGTCTTTTCCTGAATGTGAAATAAAGGCTCCTATCATGGAATTTTTCTACATTAGTTCACATTTTTTCACACATATTAAAGTTTTCCAGGAAAACAAATGCTGGAAGTTCCAATTTCCAGCACTGGTGCTTCCACTGCGGCCACCAGTGAGGAGACATGGGCTTCCCAGAGTGATGATGGAAGCTAAGTATTCTGAGGAGCTTTCAGTGTTGTGGAGAATCTGGCAGAGTTTATTTGCACAGGGAGCTGGAAAAGCATTTGATAGCCACCTTCACAGAAAAAGGTTTTCTACCTTAAAGGAGAATCAAAGTATAAGAAAAAAACATCTCCATTTGCTTTCAACCATTTTCATAGCTTGAAGCTTTTCATACTGTCTTTCTACTATGTGTTCACACTGTTTGGCCCCAAGGATTCGAAGTAAAGAATCAAACATGGTCTTGGCCAACTGGGTATGGGTTGGACCTGGGAATTTGATTTTCACAAGTACTCAACATGAGAGGACAGGCTTATGGTACCTAAATAACATGTGACTGAGCTCTCACAGGTGGACATATATGCTCTGATTTTACCATCAGATATCAGCCTGGGTGGCTAACTCTCTCACTTGAACTGGGAGCCATAGCCCTTTTGACCATGTGGCGCCTGTGAAGGGTTTCCATTTCTTTTTACTTCTTTCTCCTCTTCCTTTTTTTTCCTCCTTTTCAAAAAGAAGCCCCTTCTGTGCCTGATACCTGTCTTTGGTCTCTGGCGGTAATCACTCGCCAATGACTTAGATACTGTGAGCCTTCCACCTCCATGTTTCTGCCTTTGTCTCAGTGTGCTGCCATCATCCCAGAGGCTCCTACAGGAGCTCTACGGTATTTCATGAATACATCTGTGGACATGACATCATGCATATGAGCAGACAGTACTCTGAAGTGCTGGGAAGGGTGTCAGCCAAGGAAAACTCCAGAAGCACCTGGAAGGAAGGTTACAAAAAAGTGCCTGAGGGTCCCTGGCTTCCAAACTCCTCCTTTCAGAGCTCTCATGGAAATTCTTATGATTCTTGCTTAATTTTGTGCATATGAACCCGTCTTACATGATTGAAATATGTACATACACATCATGATAGGCGGTAACTCTGTTTTCTTTGATTCCATCAGTCAACCCCTATGTTAGGCAGCTTTCCATTGCTATAACAAAATATGTGAGATATCAATTTAAAGGAGAAAAAATTTGTTTTGGCTCTCAGTTTCAGAGGTTAAAGTGCAAGATCACCAGGCTCCATTGTTTCTGGGCCTACATTGAGGTGGAATATTATGGCAGGGCATAGTGAAGCAAAGCTGCTTGCTTTTGATGAGTAGCAGCAAAAGCAAAAGGAAACCCACAACCATTCAACCAACTCTGGATAAGCCAAATGTGTTTGTGTTTTTCAGGATGCAACGAGAGAGCTGTGGCACATCTAACCCTACCAACCAACCGTAGGCCAATGGCTGAGATCCTGGCAAGAGAGGAGCCACCACAGTCATATCAGGGAGGATCCATAGGGAACCCAGCAGACATTGACAGATGAACAAGGGACCTATAACCCTGACAGTCATTCAATCAACACAGGATAGGCCATTGAGACAGAAACCAAGGATTTTCGACACAAGGACCCCTAAGCTCGCAACATTAAAGCAGCCTTATTACTCATCCACCACGACTCAGGGAACTGAGCGGAAGAGGGGGGCGGAAAGATTGTGAGAGCTGTGGTGGGGGAGACTGTCCAGCGGCATGGCACCCCTCAGTAACAATATACTTGGGCCAGGAGAACTGGGCTGAGTTCTCAAGGGATATCCAGGATCCTTTGCCACAAGGACTAATACAGACAGCCCATGGAGGAGGATATCCAACTGATCAGGGATGGGGAGGGGGGGAATTGGGAAATTTGGGATAACAACGCATGGTTTGCCCACTAAATAATGTAACTCATTATGGACAATAAATATATATTTTAAAAAAAAGCAAAAGGAAAAAGAAAATTACCCCTCAAGGCATACCACCAGTCACCTATTTCCTCCAACTAGGCCTCACCTCCTAAATCCCCACCATCTTCCAATAACACATTGGCTTTTGAATCCATAAATAGTTAAACACACTCATGAGATGAGCGCTCTTATGATTCAACCATCTCCCAAAGCCCCACCTCTGAGCACTGTTTCACTGGGGACCAAAACCTTCAACACATGGATTTGGGTGGATTTAAGATCCAACTTATAACATCCCCCGCCACTTTGTTCTTCTCATTGCTCACATAAAAATGTTATGTGTGATGGTTAATTTTCATTGTCAACTGGACTGGATTTAGAACTGCCCAGGAGAACGGCGAGGTATGCTTATGGAATGCCTATATGAGCGAATGTTAGCAACTCCATCCCATGGGCTGGGGGCGTGGACAGAGTAAATGGAGAAAAAGGATTAAAACCCAGCTAGTGTTGCAATCTCTCTGACTCTGCGCCAGGCTTTTCAAGCAGTGAACTCTTTTACTCCACCATGTCTTCCCTACCATATCCTCCTCCTCATGCCATAATGAACCGAACCTTCTGAATTGAGGGTCAAAATAAATCCTTCCTTAAGTTGTTTTTTTTTTTTTTCAGGTATTGCGGTCACAGTAACACAAAAGTAACTAATACAGTGCAATACCTTAGGTGTAGCCTTCATTTAGTGATTTGCTTTCCAAGTGTATAGCATAGAAGAGGAAAGTAAACAAGTAACTTCACAGGGAGAAGCCTAGCAAACTGCCTCTTCCAAGGGATGGAGATAAATGGCTACAGTGATAAATCCTGTAGGGAGTCAGCCTTCATGAGATGGATGAGGACGGAGCCTTAACTCCTGTGATTTTTCCTCCTAAGAACACAGAATCCAGGAAAATATTGGGAAATTCCCAATTAAAGGAGGTTCTAGTTTAACAGTCTTCCTCAAAATTCAAAGTGATAAGGGCTGGAGAGATGGCTCAGCGATTAAGGCACTTGCCTCCAGTGCCTAAGGCCCTGGGTTCAATTCCCCAGGACCCACATACGCCAGACCCACAAGGTGGTGGCCCTGGTTTTCTCTCTCTCTCTCTCTCTCTCTCTCTCTCTCTCTCTCTCTCTCTATCTCTATCTCTATCTGTCTCTATCTATCTCTCTGTCTTTCTCTGTGTGAAAATGAATAAGTAAAATATTTTTTAAAAATTCAAAGTGATAAAAACAAGTCAAGGACTGAAGAGATGGCTCAGCGGTTAAAGCACTTGGCTGCAAAGCCTAATGACCAGGTTCGATTCCCTAGTACCCATGTAAAGCCAAATGCACAAAGTGGCACATGCATCTGGAGTTCCTTTGCAGTGGCTGGAGGCCCTGATGCACCCATTCTCTCTGTCTGTCTCCTATCTCTGTCTGCTTGCAAATACATAAATAAAATTATTTTAAAAAAAGACAAGATGAGAAATGCCACAGCCAAGAGGAGCCTATGGAAACATGACTTTTGTTTGTTTTTTGTTTTTCGAGATAGGGTCTCCCTCTAGCCCAGGCTGACCTGGAATTTAACTGTGGAGCCATCTTCCCAGCTTCTATTCTGTATTGTTAAGGTATCATGTGTTTCTAATGTACAGAACACTTGAGAGCTAATGACTTAACACTCAAGACCTTAGTGTCCTCCCCTTAAAAACTCAGGAGGAAAATGCCTGCCTTCCATCTCCCTGTTTCAGGGAACCTGAAAAGGGTCCCTTACACAACAGCAGGACTTTGGTGATCGCAGTCATACCCATAGAATTCATCAGATCTAGTTAGGGAATCACAACAAGCTAGTATACCTGGGGAGTCCATTACTAGCAAAGTGGCTACTGTCCACTGTACTACCAAGGTCAGCCTCCACCAGCCTTGGCTTGGCTAAGACAAGAAGGTACCAAGCACCACAGGTGGGGTAGACAAGAGACAAGATGTTCATTGTGAAGTATGGGGGGGGCATTTCTGTTTTCTTGTTCTTTATCAGTGACAGGATCAGACCCAGAGCCTGTACATGCCAGTTGTGTTCTACCTCTTCCCAGCTTAAAAAATGTGTTTTTAAAGTACGATAAATAAGTTCCATAGGAATCTACTTTTAGTATATTACAAAGGAATTTTTAAATTTGTGATTTGGGCTGCTGTCAATTTACTATGTGTACCACAGTAAGGATCACGCAGGCTAGAGTTAGGGCTGTTCTCATACTCGTTAATTGGACTGAAAGGACTTCCACTGACAGGACTGTTGCAGTGTTGGGCAGCTGTGTTAAATGCTTATGTGCTTAGCATGATACATTGGCATTTTGTTTCTAATAAAATTATTTTAAAAACTCCTTAAATGATATATTTCAACTAAAGATTTTTTTCCTATTATTAGCAGAATATCCAAGGTATCTCCAAGCACCCAATTCAGATTTCTCAACCACAAATTTTTAAAGGTAATACTTTAAATGACTTTTTACCTTGCTAAAATCTTGACAACCTTTCTTAAAACCTAGAAGTATTTGTAATTGCTTTCTTATAAAATGAATTACTTTCCTTTCCTGAAGTTCTTCTCCGTATTTGCATGACCAGAATTTAAGTATACATTAAAAAATAAAAAGCATATGAAGCAATATGGTACCTCCCTTTCAGCAGTTTGCTTGTTAAAATAGATGGTAATTATACCAGGGAAGTATCTCTCCTCCTACCATCCCTCCCCCACCAACTTCCCAATAAAGAACAAACAAGCGCACACAACAACACTGCTTTTATTAAAGTCTAAAAATTTCTGAACATGTTTATAAAAGCACACCAAAATACTTACTGTCACATTTCTTAAAAAAGAGAATGTCCTAATCTAGCCAAGGGTGCTGGATAGCCCACACCTCATAGCCTGTGCCCAGGCCAGTGCTGCCCCTTTTCTGTGGTCACAGGCTGAAAGGTTCTACCAGGAACATCCCTTTTTAAATGCACATGGCCATCTTGAGCAGGGATGGTACGAGGTGTCCACAGCGCCTGTGTCTCCACTGCAGTGTCTCTGCGTAGATCTTCCAATCTGCAGAGCTCATCCTCCAGTGCTTTCACGGGTGCATTAGTCAACATCTCCTTGCTGGGACAATCAGTTCAAGAGAGGAAGGGTTTATTTCAGCTTACAGAGAAGGCACAACAAGGCAGGGGCTTGAGGCAGCTGGTCACATTCAGCATATTGAGGGAGCAGAGAAAGATGAACGCTGCTGTTCAGCCAGCTCTCTAGGTTTTATACAGCCCAGGGCCCTAGTCCATGGAATATGGCCCACAGTTAAAGTGGGTCTTCCCACCTCAATTAACCTAATCAAGATAATCCCTCAAAAACCTGCATAGAGGCTAACCTAATCTACATAATCCTTAACAGGTGATTGGAGGTCCTGTCAAGTTGATCAGTATAAACAATCACAACAAAATGAATTGGGGGAGGGGGCTGGGAGATGGCTCACTGGCTAAAGGCACTTGCTTGCAAAGCCTGCCAGCCCAGATTCAATCCCCTAGTAACCCACATCATTTGCAGAAGCAAGAGGCTCTGGGGCACACACACACACACACACACACACACACACACACACACACACACACGCACATGCGTATTAGGTGCAAATAAATTTTTAAATGAATTTGGGTTCTTGTATCTGACTTTTCCTTTCTCCATCATAATTATAGACACAAGATAATTTTAATAACAGGAAATTTTGTTAGCTTTTAGTGGTAATACTATTTTAAAGCTATGTCCACACAAAAAATAAATATCTAGACTCTGTCTTTGGATGATATTAAAATAACTCTGGAATAGCTACAAGCCAGCTCATTATCAAACTCACCGTAGGTCTTGAAATTACAATTCAGGTAAAGGAAAGGAGACCATCACAATCTCCCCAAGATGGCCCTGTTTGTTTCCTCCAGAGGCCACACCTTCCTGGCAGCAGGAACGTGCTAGCAGTGGTAGAAGGATTACTTTGGTCACTATAGCTCATGTTATGTATTTCCATGCAGTTCAAATATTTACAAATTGAATAGTGCAAAGATACCTATACAATTCATTCTTCCAAATAACTTCTAAGGCAAATATTTATATGAAGCAAAGATTTCCTATGCACCCTAAGTAATAGCAGGTCTTTGGCTTCCAAGGTCTCCCCACCTTGCTGTATTTAGAGTTCAGATGTCCCTGCACAACTTACCTAAATCTACCCCTTCCTCCTTGGTCCTCTCACTGCTCCCTCCCTTTGCTCACTCACAGCAGTCTTGCTGGCCATGATGCTTCCACAACTCAAGCCCCTGCATCCCTTCCTTCCCCAAGATGCCATCTTGGCTCCCTGCTTTGTCTTTGGTCAGTATCAGTTTCTTGTGAAGTCTAGAAGCAGAGGAGCTAACTACCACATCGTGACAGCATCTCTTCACACACACACACACACACACACACACACACACACACACACACACACACACCATTTGTTCACTAACACATCCCAAGCTCTGAGCCTGGAACATAGAAGATCCTTCCTAAAATTGCAGTGCATGGAATGAATGAATGAACCAACAAACAAATGAATAAACAAACACTGCCCAACCTGGAGGCTTGCTGGCCTCACAGGAGACAAAATAGGTCTTGGTCTTTGGAACTGCTGACACAGAGGAGGCTAGAAGAGTCAGGAAGGCAGGCTGAGGGTGGGGGGCAGAACAACAATGGGGGCATCATTGGCAAATTTGGAATTAATGCAGAGCTCTGTCTGACAGACTTATCACAGATTGAATTGTGCATTCTTGCACATTTATCTGGGGATCCAGAACTTTTGAAGTTATTCCAGGAATCTGAAAGAGATGATGTATTTTCTACCCTGACTTCGCAGTGGTAAGATATCAAGGCACAATATTATCAGTTCTGTCGGAATGCTGACATGATTTTAAAAGTCCGAAGTTATTCTAAGACTATTTTCATGAGAAAGAAATTAATTTTTTTCTCTAGCAGTTAATCGTTTTAAAAAGAAAGGTAGATAGCTAGGGTGTCAAGAGCTTCCTGTTTATGAAAGAACCTATAGCTCTTCCCACTAGAAAAGAGTATAGTGGCATGGGAAAATAGTAAGTGTGAGTCACAAGAAAGGAGAGGGAGCCCAGGTGCTGGGGTGTGAGCCACAGGCCTCACAGTGGAGGCCTGTGTCCTCTCTGTGACATCCCACCCACCAGAGGGCAGGAATGCATGAGCTTCAGGTGAGGGCCCCGTGGCTCACTGTGAGACAACTCTAGCAGCCAGTGATCTTGGGTTTTGTGGGCAGTGCCGCTCTATCATCTAAACATTTATGAGTCATGATTCTTGGGCTGCTGGCTTTTCTTCCTCCTAGTGGAGGAAGTGCTGCCAGCCCCCTAGGCAGGTACATGCCTGGTTCTGATCTCACAAATCCCTCTGATCTAAGGAGACACGTTTTCCCTGGGAGCTACTGCAGTCATCTGTTGTACCCGTGTTCCAAAGCAATGTCTTGCTGCCCAGCAGGCAGCAAGGCAGAGGAAGAACTGGTAACTGGAACAGGCTTGGACCATCTCAGTCCTCAGCTGGACAGATAGAAAGATGAGGAATAGGGCAGGCTGCTATGAGAAGGTTCCTGTGTCTGTAGTCACTGTCCCCTCTGGGCAGTCACAGGTGCCAACGTCCCCTGGCCTCAAGCCTTTACATTTAGCTTACTCCCCTCTGACCCTCTTCTTCACCTTCTCCTCATCTCCTGTCACCTCCTTCCCTCAGGAGCCTTTCAGGAAGGTTATCCCTTGCCCCACACAGGGCTCTGCATGTCTATGTACCTATCTCTGTTGCCACTCTTTCCTGAGGTATGTGAACACCATGAGGACAGGGCGGAGTCCTTCCAACATAGTCTGTGGCCCACTCTCTGGTCTTTCCAGGCTGATCCCCAACACACTAGTGTCCACTTTACTCAAGCCTCTACATTTGGGCTCAGAAAGCTCCTAACATAGCCTCATCCAATCATGTCCTGCAGTCGTGACCTCAAGGGCACTTCCTTGGTGCCATGACCTGACCTTCCCCAGCTCATCTGCTGCCTGTCCAATGTATACCATCCACTGCAGCACGAGCTCTATACCCTGCTGTGCCCAACAAGCCCAGGGCATCACAGAGCATCTGTCAGATCAATGAATTTAGAGGTGCATTCACTAAACACATTAACACCACAGACTCATATGTATTTGAATAATAGAATTCAGGAAATAGTTTATGTAAAGGAAATAGGAAGTAAAAATGTTACTGTTATGTGTGAAGCTGGACCTAAGAGTGAGTAGTAGTAGAAATGGTGTTTGATAGCATCAACGTGCTTACCAATCGCAGGTGTGATGTGTGTGACATCATAAAGGATATGCACCAGTTCCAGCTTCAAGCACCAGCCCGGAGTCTTGCCACTTGCCATTTCCAAGGGGCTGACTCTCTTTCTGTCCTCATCCTCTGGCAACCTCTTGGCTTTACCCCTAACCCTCTGCAATGCTGCCCTTTAATACATTGGCCTCTACCCTAGCCAGGTCCTGTTCTTAGAGGCAACCTCCCTGTGTCTCAGCACTGTTGGTTGCACACTGGGTCCTCACTGGCCTTGCTCCCATACTTAGCTGCTTAGCTCTACCCCACCTGTCATGCATAGCATAGTATATAGTAATGTCATCTGTCTCTTGCCTTGAGCATGCTGAGCTTCAGGCCTAGACTGTATCAATCTAGCATCTCTTGACACTCAGTCAGGGTTGTGAAGAAACATATGGACCCTTTTGTTCCCTCTGGGCTGAGGGCCCCTTGGCTTATCTGGTTGCTAGTTTCAAGCCCTGAGTGACCCCTAAGGTGCTTTGCATCCCAGGCACATGAACTGAGAGTGATTGAGTCCATTGAACTTCAATCATGTAACCCAAACAGGATGCTGCATATCCTTGGCACCTAGTCTCATCAGACACTCCAAACACTCCTGAAATCTCACAGATATCTGCTCTCCTGTCTCAAAAGAGGACTCCCCATTACCTAAGTGAGGCTGGTGTTCCCAAATGCCCACTCAGCACCATGTCCTGCATCCTCCCATACCCTGCAGCTCTCATCTCAGAGGACAAGAGCTCTACAAGAAATTCCCTTTTCAAGAAGCCAATTGTTTGACAAGCATGCTACCAGAATCTAACTAAAATGAAACTGGTAACCTAACTACTCCTGGAACTATGAAACAATTAGTATTTGTTAACTTGAAAGAGGAATCTCCAGACTTAGATGGCTTTGCTGGAGAATTTCATTAAACCTCCAAGGAAGAGCTGACATAAATTTTATATAGCCTCTCCCAAAACAGACATAGAGGAACTAAGTGCTCCCAGTCCAATCTGTAAAGCCAGTGTTAACCCTCATACCAAAACCAGACAGAGAAGAGGTACATTCCAATGTCAATCATAAATTTAAATGAAAAAAATCCTTAAAAATGTTAGAAAACCAAAGCCAACAATACATAAAAAATTATAGGTCATGTTCAAGTGATATTTATTCCAGGGATATAATGGTGTTCCAACATGTAAAACTCAGTCAGTATAACCCATCATCCAGCAGAATAAAAATGATAGAATCTCATTAATTGCTACAGACAAAATTCAACATTCATAATAAAAATTTTCTTCAAAGGATAGCTCAAAACTCATTAAAAGTGCTGAGAATAAGAGACTGTTGAGTGCTCAGCACTAAATGAGGCATCTATATCACAGTCACCAAGTCTCAGGGAGCATTGGTAAAGAGGGAAAGGATAGAGTGTAAGAGCCAAAAATGGGGAAGAGTGCTGTGAAATACCATCTTCCAGACATGGCACAGCCACTACATTCATGACCTCTCACAGCAACTGTCAATACCTACACCAGACCCAAACATATTAGACCCACCATCAATATTCCATCATAGAAAGTGCAGAAGGAAATGAGGCCCTATATCTCTCCTTGAGGTATAATTGGTTAGTAATACTTATTAATGTTTGTTAAAGGAGGGAGAGACATTTTCTTCAGTGGTGTGGCCACTGGTAAATTTCACCTGCTCTGGTAAATAATCACTCACCCATGCTCATGCAAGCAGCCCTTACTTAACTTAGTATCCACCAGGCATAGTGGTGCATATCTTTAATCCCAGCACTTGGGAGGCAGAGGTAGGAGGATCACCATGAGTTTTTAAGGCCACCCTGAGACTACTTAGTGAATTCGAGGTCAGCCTATGTTGTTTTTAATAAAAGGAAGAGCCTGAAGTCTGCGTGGTGTCCCCGGCCACTCAGGCCAGGCAGAAGTGCTCTGGGAGGCAGGGCCTGGCCGAGCTGAGCTGCTCATCTCTCCGTTTGTCCTGCGCTTCTTTTGGTCCCAGCTGGCTGCTGAGGCTGGCTGCTGGGTTGCTGGGAGCTGGGTGAGGTCCACGCTGCATATAGCTCTGGAAGCGGCTGCAGCGTTCTGCTGACATGGCAGTGGCAGCTGTTGGGGACCCAGACAGCCGTGCCCATGGGCCCGAGAACCCGCGGGATTGTTACAGCTCTTGGAAGCATGGCTTCCTGTGTGTTCAGCTCTTCTCTTCAGAGAGAATAATGGGCAGTGACCCGGGGGAAAGGTGTGGAAAATATTCCCATTTATTGTAGGAGCACCGTTGGTTAAATAGAGGTAGAGGAGGAGGGAGGGGAAGAAATGGGCAAACAAGATTGGCAGTAATCAGCAACCTGTGAATACCTGCTTTGCATGTAGACGTGAGCTTAGGCACATATCAGATGGTGGGGGCAGAGGAACTGTCACCTTCCAGGCACAGCTGGGGTGCGAACCTGGATTCATGTGGCTTGCTTAGGGAGCTTGGAGTGTTAGGGTTAAGGATGGAGCTGGTGAAACGCCTACCAGTTTACTGGGGTTTCAAACCTGTTCAAACATCGTTAACCCTTTGTCCTCTGTGTCCCATTTAGCAATACCAACAAGCCTGGGCTAGAGCAAGACTCTACCTCTAAAAACAAAACACCTTCACAAGATTTGCTCATACAATATATATACTTCTTGGACTGATCCAGACGACCCATGGAGGAGGTTAGCCAGTGGAGGGGGGAGGGGAGGGCAGTGGGGAATTGGGGATAACAACTCATTGTTTGCCCACTAAATGTTGTAACTCATTATGGACAATAAATTTTAAAAAATAAATAAATAAAAATAAAAAAATAAAATAAAAAAAAATATATATATATACTTCTTCATAATAAAGATACTTAAAACATATATATATATATACATATATACTTTTTTTACTATATATATATATATATGTATATACATATAGTAAAAAATGTATGTGGTGCTGACCTCTGTTTACAATACAGACAGGTGTCTGGGTATGTTTGTGCCCACCAAGTCTTCTCCGACTATAACTAGGAACTGGAAGCTGGAATAAACACTTCCTCCATTCATGGTGGTTTAAATGTAAAGTGTCCCCTATAGCCTCAATATTTGTAATCAAACCTCATATTTTATCCCTAGCTGTTGGAGCCTCTGGGTGGTGGAGCCTTGCTAGAGGAGGTGTGTTACTAAGGGTGGAAATTTGGATTTTATAGTCCAGTCCTGTTTTCCAGTGCTACAGCTCACTTACTACTTCCTCCGTGCGAATGTGAGAAGATGTGATACCTAGCTATCTTCTCTTGCCATAGCAGGGTCACCATGATGAAAATTCCCCTTGAAACTGTAGTTTCAATAAACCCTTTCCTTCTATAAGGTGCTTCTGGCTGGGTGTTTTGTATTAGCAATGACAAAGTAACTGCTACAGAAAATTGGTACTGAGAAGTAGGATTGTTGCTGCAATAAATAAACCTGATCATAAAAAACTAAACAAAAAAAAAAACCTTAGCATCACACACCCACACAAATAAAAGATATCAAAATAGAAGAGGGACTAGTTGAGAAGAAGTGTTCTATGAGAGATGGGGAGAGGAGAAAAGAGAAAGAAAGAGAAGGTATTATGATCAAATACTTTGGCTCATGCCTCTAATTCAGCACTGGGGAGGAAGAGGCAGGATTGCTGTGAGTTGGAGGCCACCCTGAGACTACATAGTGAATTTCAGGTCAGCCTGGACTAGGATGGGACTCTACCCTGAAAAAAAAGTCAATAAATTTAAAAAGTCCTGGGGGCTGGAGAGATTGCTCAGTGGTTAAGGTGCAATACCTAAACAACCCAGTTCAATTCCCCAGTACCCACATAAAGCCAGATGCACATAATGGAATTCCTTTCCAGTAGCTAACAGGCCCTGCCATGCTCTCTGCTCTTGCACTCTCTTTCTTTCTCTCTCTATCTGTGTGTTTGCAAATAGATAAAATAAAATAAAATAAAAATCCAGGTGTGGTGGCACACTCGGGAGGCAGAGGTAGGAGGATCGCCATGAGTTCAAGGCCAGCCTGAGACTACATCATGAATTCCAGGTCAGGCTGGGCTAGAGCGAGACCCTACCTCAAAAAAAAAATAAATTAAACAGTTCTTTAAAAATTCTCAGCAAGTTATAAATAGAGGGGAATAACCTCAATTTGATAAAAGAATATCTGCTAAAAATGCTAAATACATACTTAATGGTGTCCTCCTGTGATCTTAAAGAACTCATTAACATTGAATACTAAAGTTCAAGCCACTGCAAAAGAAAAAGAAATAGATTGATTAGAAAATAAAAATAATAAAATTTCCCTATTTTCAGATGACATGATTGCAGAAAATCCCAAAGAAATACCAAAAAGTTTTTTTATTCTCATAACTAATGAGTTCAGTAGTCATAAGACCCAAGATCAATACACAAAAATCATCATATTCCTATAAGCTGACAACAAACATGTAGAAAGTAAAATTAAAGACACAAATTAAAAATTAAAAACAGGCCAGGCATGGTGGTGCACACCTTTAATCCGAGCACTCGGGAGGCAGAGGTAGGAGGATTGTCTTGAGTTCAAGGCCACCCTGAGACTACATAGTAAATTCCAGGTCAGCCTGGACTAGAGTGAGACCCTACCTCGAAAAATCAAAAAAAAAATTAAAAACAGTATCAAGCTAGATAGATGGTTCAACTGTTAAGGCACTTGCCTGCAAAGTTGAACAACCCAGGTTTGATTCCCCAGTGCCCATGTAAGCCAGATGCACAAGGTGACACATGCATCTGGAGTTCATTTGCAATGGCTAGAGGCCCTGTCATGCCCATTCTCTCTCTCTCTCTCTCTCTCTCTCTCATATACATATACATATACATACACACACACACACACATATATGGGTCCATGGGTTAGTGGGGAAGTTGCAGCATGCATCAACTCCCTGTTTGTCCACAGAGCTGGGTGAGCAGAGGCTTGGAATAGCTGTGAGCCGGACGAGAGATGAGCACTCTCGGGAAAACGCGGCAGTGGGCAGTTTTCATTTATTGTATAGAGAGCAGTTGTTTATATAGAGAAAAGGGCAGAGGTAAGAGCATAGGCAGCAAGGGGATTGGTAGGGGCAGGATCTGTGGGCATCTCATGAGTTTGATTGGTAGGGGCCAGTACCTTTTGGATACCTATTTTGCATAGATAAATTGAGGGGCCTACGTGACTCTATACATGTATATAGATATGTATAGAATGGTGATGTCAGCAGAAGAAATGTAACCTTATTGTTTAGGTTTGTTATTGCAGCTCGACTAAGTTTAGGCCTTGAATTGCCTGCTTATCTCAGGGCACGGCTGTGGCCTTCCTGGGGGCTAGAGTGTCCAGGATTGCTGAGATTTCTTGGGGTCCTCAGACTTTGCCTCAACTTCCTTAACAGAAGGAGACAGTCCAGAAGCCTGCCAGACTCAGAAAAACCCTATCCTCCATACCTCCTTGCAGAATAACACATGTGTGTGTGTATATATATATATATATATATATATATATATGTCTTAAATAAATAAAGTAAAATATTTTTAAATTTAAAAACACATAGTATCGATGCTCCAAAGATAACAAATTATGGTCAAGTTCCCATTTGTAATGGTTCAATTTCAGATTTTTAAAAAATTAATAACATAGTATTAAAATCATACATACACAATAGAAAGCAGGCTTTACACTTTGAATTTTGGTCATTTTCCAAGCTAGCAGTCGGGTATCTCCATCCTTGGGCAGTAGCAGGGAAATACAGCTTCCAGTCAGCCTTTTGATCCCAGGAGAGACAGGCAGTGTGCTGTTCTGCCAAGCTAGATGTTCAGCACAATAGGTACATGAACTTCATTTTCGCCTTAAGATATTTTCCATTGAAAATAGGTTTAAGAGTCTGGGGGAGATGGCTTAGTAGTTAAAGGCACTTGTGTGCAAGGCCTACCAGTCCAGGTTCAATTCCCAAGCCTCCCACATAAAGCCAGCCGTATTTGACTCTGGCATGCCCATACACACATCCACAAATGAACACATGTGTGCTTGCATATGCAAAAACACACAAAGTAAAATAAAATGGGTTTACTAGGATGTAATCCACTCATAGTCAAGTACTATCTGTAGCTAAATATTCAGCAAAAAAAAAAAAACTGTACCAGGTCTTATGCTTATAATTACAGAAGGCTGAAAGGAATCAAGGATCTAATCAGTCCAGAGACATACTGTATGTCATGTGTCCATCTCCTTAAACGGGTTGTCATGGTTTGATACAGGTGTCCCCCACAAACAATTGAATGTGTTCTGATAGATCGATCCTCAGCTGATAGCAGTTTGGGTTTTACAACCTCGATGAAGCTGTGTTGTTGGGAGCGGGCTTATGGGGTTATAAGCCAGCTTCCCTTTGCTAGGATTTGGCACACCTTCCTGCCACTGTTTGGAGTGCTGTGGCAGAGGTGATGTCCAGCCCTCTGCTCATGCCATCGTTTTCCCTGCCAGGATGGAGTCTCCCCTCTAGTCCGTAAGCCAAATAAACCCATTCCTCTACAAGCCGCTTTTGTTTGGGTTCTTTCTGCACAGCAGCTAGAAAGCTGACTGCAACACGGATCTATACATTTATAATACAAGTCTTATTAGATCCCAGGCAGGATGGTTATGCACAGAGAATCTTTGTACAAGACATATATGAAAAGGCCTGGGCCTTAGAATAGCTAAAGGTAGGAAACACTAGACCACTGGACCTGATATGAAGACATGATATACAATAATCAAGAAAGCATGGTATTGCAGAAGGTGAGCACATATTTCAGTGGGCCAGGAAGGAGGAGCCAGAAACAGAGCCTTACAAATATGCTCAACTTCTTTTTTGATTATTATTTTATTTTATTGTTTTGGCTTTTCAAGGTAGAGTCTTGCTCTAGCCCAGGCTGACCTGGAATTCACTCTGTAGTCTCAGGCTGGATTAAACTCAGCAATCCTCTTATCTCTACCTCCCCAGTGCTGGGATTAAAGGCCTCTGCCACCATGGCTGGCTCGACTTCTTTTTGACAAAGATTTAATGTATGATGCAGAAAATAATTCTCTTTAGAATTGTGTCAAGCTGCTGCTCATGCATAAACCCAACTTGAAAAGTTCATATCTATGTTGGATATTATATGACTTTCCAACATTTTTATTAGCTTTGTGATAGTTTAGGGAAGGACTTCAAAAATAAGAAGCTTTTAATATTTGCATGGTGGTTGCTCCTAATTCTCCATCAGCAGTAGTGATGCAGCATTTGTGACTTATACTATAATTAGTTGCTGTGGAAATGATTTTATGTTCCAAACAGAGGACTAGAATAGCACATGGTTTAAAAAAAAAAGCAAAAGATCAAATACATTTTAAAATGTTCATTTGCTGTAAATGCCTTGTTATTTGAAACACAAAAAGCAGAAAGGCAAATAATAGGAAATTGTTGTCGTGTTTTTAAAGAGTAACCATTTTCTAGGAAAACATTGAGGATTATATAGCTATACAGAAAGACGGAGTTAGGAAGAAGTCATAGAAATCACATGAGGTCACAATGTGATAGATGCATGTCATGAGGGGACCTCAGAGCTGGCTTCACATAGCTGTTCTACACCACATATGCACATGGCCACCAGGCTTTTCTCATACAGTAGTCAGCATATGTTTACCTGTTGGGTGTTGCCTAAATTTGTCAAAATGAAAATTAAGGAGCATTGCTCTAGAGGAGAGCTAGTGAGGGAATTGTCCTGGAACTGTACTGTGGTGGGGGGAAATTATATTGTGAATATATTAAAACCCACTGGCTTGTGTATTTTAAATGGTTAAAATGGTAAGCTTTATGCCACATGGATTTTATATCAATCAAAGATAAACACTGTTTCAAAAATGAATACTAAAACATTATTTGTTGGCTATGTACTTAACTCACCATTTCAGATTGAAACTCAAAGGAGTGTTTTTGCTATACAATGTATTTGTTTTTATTTCTTCTATTTTAGGTGGTTTTCTGTTTTATTTTTGTCAAGGTAGGGTCTCACTCTAGCCCAGGCTGACTTCACTCTGTAGTCCCAGGCTGGCCTCAAGCTCATGGCGATTCTCCTACCTTTGCCTACAGAGTGCTGGGATTAAAGACCACCACACCCAGCCTATTCCAGGTTTTCATGAGTGACTTAAAAATATCGTGTTTCTGGCTGAAGAGATGCCTAATGACCTGGGTTCAATTCCCCAGTATTCACATTAAGCCAGATGCACAAAGTGTTTGCAGTGGATGGCGGCCCTGGCGTTCGTGTTCTCTCTCTCTCTCTCTCTCTCTCTCTCTCTCTCTCTCTCTCTCTCTCTCTCTCTCTCTCTTTCTCTCTCTCTTCCTCCCTATAAATAAAATATTTTTCAAAATATTGTATTTGAGAATGACATAATTGTCTATATAGCAAATCCCAAGGAATATAGTAGAAGAAAGTTTGTCAAGTCTGGAATGTTCCTCAAAAAATCCCTATGCTGAAGGCTTGGTTCTAATATAACAATATTCAGAAGTGTAACTTTGGGGATGTGATGAGATATTGAAGCTCTGACCTCACTAATGACTTAATATATTGGGTTAATAATTTGATGGGCTGTTGAAAAGGGATAGAAACTTTAAGACATGGGACTTAGTTGAAAGGAATGGCTCCTTGTGGCTTACATCTTATCCTGAGAGTTCTCTCCCTCTTTTCCCTTCTCCTTCTCTCCTCATCTTTCCCCCCTCTCTCACTCCCTCCTTCTTCCTCCATGGTTCCTCACCTTAAATCCAGAAGCCACTGGGCTGAGCCACTGTGGACTGAGAACTCTGAAACCATGAGCTAAAATAACTCTTTCCTCCTTGAGGTTGATTTTCTCAGATATTTTGTCACAGCATTGAAAAGCTAACACAGAAAGTGTGAAAGACAGTTGGCTCTCCAGACAAGGTGTCAGACTAGCCATTTGACTTGCTAACAAAATATGACTTACATCACTCCTAAGCAAAGACTGTAATAAACTATATGAAATTCTTGCTGGTCTCTTTTCCAAACAGAAAAGTGGCAGGCATAATGAAACAGAATTCTTTGAATGCTAAAAAAAGATGAATTTTTAAATCCTTTTATATCAACATAAAAATATTCAGTAAATATGCCCATGAATATTTTAGTGACCAGACTAATTAATCAGCAGTTTATGGTGAAAAAAATAATGCATAGTGATCATTAAAAATTCACCAGATATTAAAATAGAAAGCCACAGTTGCTAAAAATAAAGATAGATCAATAAAAAAGTAAAGTCCATCTATAGACCGATGTGTATATTAACACTTAGTATATAGTAAAGGAGATATTAATTTAAATGAAAACTCTGATTTATTGAATAATCAGCAATGAGCCAGTTTGCTTGTTTGTTCTGTGCTGGGAATTGAATCCAGGGCCTCTTGCATGCTAGATAAGGCCCCTACCACCAATGTACATCCTCAACCTGTGTTTTGTTTTGTTTCTGAGAGAGGGTCTCACTATGTAGCCAGTCTGGTCATGAAGTGGAGATTCTACTGCCTCCACCTTCCAACATGGACAAAAAAAAATTTATCAAGCTCCTTTCACAGGGGTTGGTAGATGTCTCAATTGATAAAAGTGTTTGTCACAGAAATGTAAGGACCAGCGTTTAGACTCCAGCACCCATCTAAATGGCAGGTGGGCATGATGACCTGCCTGTAATCTCAGCACTTGGGAGGCCGAGACAGGGGATCCCTGGGACAAGCTTCCTAGCTAAACTAACCAAATCAACAAGGCCTGGGTTCAAATGTGAGACCCTGTCTTAAGGAAGTAAGATGGAGGAAGACACCTGATATCAACCTCTATCCTATATGCACATGCATATTTGCACACACATACAAACACAAAAAAAAGCATACAGGGAAGATGGCTAAGTGGTTAAAGTCACTTCCTTACAAAGCCCACCATCCAGGATTCAGTTCCCTAGCCACCCACATAAAGTTGTACTGGCATTCATTAACAGCAGAGAACCTGATGTACACAACACACACACACACACACACATATATACACGTCCTTCCCTTAGCTTCATTGATGTGCGGAACTCTCTTGCTTTGTGATCAGCCCTCTCCTGCTCACATTCTCATGGATTTATACCTTTTAATTCCTGCACTGTATTTTAGTGAACTCTCAAAAGAAAGCAAAAATAGGTCACCTTTAACTAGTCCATCAAATGGTTTTCAGTGAGGCAACTCTTTATGCTGGTCTATTAGGTGGTTGCTGGGCAAAGGGTGGTAGGATAGAAAAGGTAGGGGTGTTCTCACTGCCATCCAGTGAAGAGTCAGTAGATGGTGGGAAGGTGCAGACTCCAGCGACAATAGAAGACTGAACTGACAAGAGCTAGGAATG
>PVHP010027903.1:0-23535 GCA_004024765.1 Zapus hudsonius
TTCTGCCTGCCTGTGTCCTGGAAACCTGTGCAGGGTTGCTTTACTTAAAGATGGACTGGTGTGAGCAGATGGAGATGGCACAGAAAGAAAGATCTTTGGGTCAAAACTGCTGCCCCTTCACCTGCAATTGTTTGAGAGATTACCACCACTGAGATTGGGCCAGGTGATCTGCATTGGAACAATAGGAAGAATGTAGGCTCTTTGAAGTAAAGAGCCTAAATGCTTTGCTTCCCCATGGATTAACAAGTTGGCAGGCACCTGGTACTATGGAATATAACAAATGCAAGAAGAGAGGGTCATTGGATTTGCAACACAGTTTTGTTTTTGAAAAATGGCCATCAGCAAGGTGAAGCAGGTGTGTTAGATTGCCTGTGTGAAGACCCAATGAAGCCATGAGGATGAGCTGTGGGTTCCAATGGAGACCCAATGAAATGCCAAGACAATGGATGGCTGCCAAGGCGAGCTGCCAGCACTGGGTGAAGTTTTCCTGGACTGTGAGTAGCTGAGCTGGCGGGGTGGAATAAAATCTCCAAGAGACTTATTTAAATACAGTATCATTGAACTTGGAGTTAGAGATTGATAGTGCCCTACTTGTTTTAAATCTTGTATTGGTTCAATCTGTTTTTGCCTAGCCTCATGTTTTGCAATGTAAATGTTCTGTGCCATTATGGGTTTTTTTTTTGGTATTATGGTTCAGTTGAAAGCTGTAGGGACTTAGGAGTTGAGCTGAATATATTGTATTTACAGCATGTATAATTATTAGTTTCTGGGCCCAGGGGCAGACTGTCATGGTTTGATCCAGGTGTCCCCCACAAAGAAATAAATGTGTTCTGATTGATAGATCCTCAGCTGATGGCAGTTTGGGTTTTACAACCTCCTGGGAGCTATGTTGTTCGGTGTGGGCTTATAGGGGTTATAAACCAGTTTCCCCTTGCCAGTGTTTGGCACACCTTCTTGCCACTGTTTGCAATGCTATGGCAGAGATGATGTCCACCCCTCTGCTCATGCCATCGTTTTCCCTGCCATGATGGAGTCTCCACTTGAGTCCATAAGCCAAATAAACTCTTTCCTCCAAAAGCCTCTATTGCTTGGGTTCTTTGTGTGCAGCAACAGAGAAAGTTGACTACAATACCTTGGGTTCCTGCATTGAATGTACCAGGCCCTGTATTCTCCAGAAGTCTTGTCTTGCTCACCCCGTGCATCAGGCTCTGCATGCAGGAGCCTAGGGCTCCTTCACCCTACACACCCAGCCCTGCACATGCCAGAATCTGGGGCCCTGGTACCCCATGCACTGGACCACCCACAAAGAAGCCTGGAACTACTGCAACCCGTGCCCCAGACCCTGCACTAAAAGCCTGGGGCTGTTAAACCCAGTGAACCAGGCTCTGCACTCTCCAGAAACCATGACCTTGCTCACCTTGTGCACCAGGCCCTGCAAATAAAAGCTTGGGGCTCCTGCACCCTGCAACCAGGGTCTGCATACACTAGAAGCTGGGCCCCCTGGCACCCGGCACACCAGGTCCTGAGGCAAGAAGCTGAGGCCCCTGGTACCCATCCCACCTTGCCCAGCACCCAAAACCTTGGGCTTCTGGCACCCTGTGCACGGAAACCTCCATGCACCACAAGCCTGGACCTAGTCCATAATGTGCACAGGGCCCTGCACATCCTAGAAGCTGGGGCAGTGCACACATTGACCACCCCACACACCAGGCCCTGTACATGCCAGAAAATTGGGCCCCTGGTACCCAGCACACAGGTACATGCACGCTGAAGCCTGGGACTCCTGTACCCAGTGTACCATGTCCTACACATGCCAGAAGTCTTGGCCTTGCTCATCCCTCACATCAGGCCCTGCAGGCATGAGTCTGGGGTTCCTTCAGCAAGCTCACCAGGCCCTGCACACTGCAGAAGCTGGGGCCCCAGGTACCCTGCACAAAGGTCCCTACATGCAGAAGCCTAGGGTTACTGCTGCAAGTACATGAGGCACTGCACTCACCAGAAGCCTTGGCCTTGTTCAACCTGCACACCAGGCCCTGCTCACAGGAGCCTGGGGCTTTTGGACCTGGCTCCCAATGCCCTGCAAAAGCCAGAAGCTGAGGCCCTTGGTACTGCCCCACAATGGGTCCTTCACCCAGAAGCCTGGGGCTCCTGCACCCAGTTCCCCTGGCCATGCTCATGCAAGAACCTGGGACCTCAAGTACTCCATACCAGACCCCACAGGCGGGATCCTGGGGCACCTGCACCTTGCACATTGAGCCCTGCACAAGCCAGAACCTGGGCCCTCTGGTACCCAGCACAATGTGCCCTGTAAGCAGAAGCCTGGAGTTCCTGAACCAAGTACACCAGGCCCTGCATGCACCATAATCCTTGGCCTTGCTCACCCTGCTCATGAAGCCCTGCAGGCAGGAACCTGGGGCTCTTGCATCCCATGCACAGGCCCTGCACATGCCAAAATCTGGGGCCCCTGGTACACTGTGCCCTGGGCTAAACACACAGGAGCCTAAAGCTCCTTCACTCTGAACACTGGACCTTGCAGGAGAATCCTGGGGCTACTGCACTGAGTGTACCAGGTCCTGCACATGCCAGAAGGCTTGGCCTCACTCATCCTTGGCATCAGGCAATGCATGCAAGAGTCTGGGGCTCCATCAACACCTGCACCAAGTCCTGAACATGCCAGAAGCTGGGGCCCTTGTATGTTCAACAGCAGGCCCTGCATGCAGAAGCCTAGGGCTACAGTGCAAAGTACATCAGGATCTGCACACACCAGAATATGGGGCCACAGCTACCCTGCACACTGTGCCATGCACCCAGACCCTGGGGCTCCACACTCCTTGCACCAGACCCTGCACAAAAAGCCTGGGGCTGCTAAACCAGGGTCTGCACATGCCAGAAGTCTTGTCCTCATTCACACCTCCCATCAGGCCCTGCATGCAGGAGTATGGGGCTCCTTTACCATGCGAACCAGGTCCTGCATATGCCAGATGCTCGGGCCCCTGGTACCCTGCACAATAGGTCCTACCTGCAGAAGCCTAGGACTACTACGCCAAGTACACCAGGCAGTGCACTTCCCAGAACCTTGGCCTTGTTCATCCTTTTCACCAGGCCCTGCTTGCAGCAGCCTGGGGCTCCTGGACCCTGCGCACAAAGCTCTGCACTAGCCAGAAGCTTGCCCCTGGTACCTCATGTTCCAGGACCTGCCAACGGAAGAAGCCTTGGCATAGGTCACCAAGTGCATAAGGCCCTGCACACAGGAGCTTGGGGCTCCTGCACCCTGTACACTGGGCTCTGAACACAGAAGGCAGGGCCTCCTGAACCTCATAGCAGCAGGCCCTGCACACTCCAGAAGCCTTGGCCCCATTCACCCTTGAACCAAGCCTTTCACACAGAATCCTGGGCCTCCTGCACCATGTGCACCAGGCTCTGCAAATGCCAGAAGCTGGGGCCTCTGGTGCCCAGTGCACTTGGCCCTGCATGACAAAGCTTGGGTCTCTTGCATCCCACACACCAGGCACTCCAGGAGATATAAGCCTGAGCCTAGTTCATAATGAGCAGTAGGCCCTGAAAATGTGAGAACCTGGGGTCTTGAACACTCCCCCCACCCACTGCACACAAAACCCTGCACATGCCAGAAGCTTGGGACCCGAAAACCCAGTGGACTGGTCCCTACACACAGAAGCCTGGGGTTCCTGCATTGAGTGCCCGGGGCCCTGTATGTGCCAGAAGCCTTGGCCTTGTTCACCCTGAGCACCAGGCCTTGCACGCAGTTGCCTGGGCTCCTGCACCCCTTGCACCCCTTGCACCAGGCCCTCCATGTGCCATAAGCCTATGCCTAGTTGATATGTGCACAGGGCCCTGCACTCACCAGAAGACTGGGCCTCGTGCACCCCTTGCATTGGGCCCTCTAAGTTCCAGAACCTGGGGCCTCTTGCACCACCAGGCTCTTCAAGCACCAGGATCCCTGGGCCTTGAGTACCCCGCGCATTGGGTCCTGTATGCTCCAGAAGCCTGGGCCTTCACACCCCATGCACAGGGCCCTGCATGCTCCAGAAGCTATGGCCTTGAGCTGCCCCCTCCATGGGGCCCTGCACACATAAGCCTGGGCCTTGCGAACCCAGCACACCAGGCCCTGCACACATTGGATGCCAGTGCAGCCAGCCTGGCCTTTGCACGTGCTATAGGCCCAGGCATTGGGTCCTGGGGCAGTCGTGGTCCTGCACCCTTGAGGCCTAGGGTAGTACAACATCTGGGTGCAGCAGTGAAAAAGCTATACTG
Source organism: Zapus hudsonius (assembly GCA_004024765.1). Lineage (NCBI taxonomy): Eukaryota > Metazoa > Chordata > Mammalia > Rodentia > Dipodidae > Zapus > Zapus hudsonius. Next base: position 4,273 of record PVHP010027903.1, read on the forward strand.
GAATCTCCATTCTGAGACTTGATGGTTACCCATCAACATGTGTCCAAAATGCCACCTCTTTTCCTTTTAGTTGCTACCTTCCTACCCAGGTTGACTATGGGAACTTCTCCCAGAGGGGCCCGAGTTTCTCTTTCACAATGTTTGGAAGTACCACCTGGGCCTAACAGGCTCCATCTAGAGGGTACCATACAGGCCTAACAGGCTCCATCCAGGGGGTACCACCCGAGCCTAACGGGCTCCATCCAGGTGATGCCAATGCTCTTGTCTTGAGGACCTCAGCCCAGCTGCAGGTGTCAGGGGCCTAGCACCCTGGGTGTCCTGGTGGGCATGAAAGGAGCCCCTCATATCTCTTGTACCTGGTGGCCCAAAGCAGACTGGGAAGGATAGGTAGAAGGTGAGCACAGCAAATTATGGATAAAGATGGACCCAACTATCATGCCTTCATGTACAAAATAAACAGAGTTGGGGAATAGGCCAAGCCCTTTCTAGAACAAGGAAGTAGATTACAATTTAATTATTATTTTTTCTTCCATGGCAGTTGTCAAATCTGGGGACTACTAGAATAATTCCTTGTGCATAAAGGAAAACAGTTACAAAGAAAATCAGTGATGATGAAACTAGCAGCCATACAGTCACATAGTAGGTACCTCTTCACTAATGAATTACTTAGTAAGGTCCAGCAACACCGTTCATTACTGAAATTTCATAAAGGCAATAAATAGAGAAGATATTCTGAGATGTCTGTGACATCAGCACTGTGAAATAAAAGTATCAATGACATTTGTTGGTACTTAATGACAGTTCCCCTAATAGTACTGCGAGGTTGCATTTATGGGGGAAGGAAGGGCTACACTTTGCTTAGAAGTGAGTACAATTCATGTTCCATCTTTTTTTCCCATTCAGTTTTACACATCCCACCCCTGAAGACCTATTCATGGGCCATGGCTTTGAAAAACCCCAAGTTAAAGATTTCTGAATGGTCATGTGACTAATTCCACTTACTGAGTATTTAATGTTGGATGGTTGGCAAACGTTTTATATATAAAAAGAATATACATATAGATTCTTCATATCTATGGAGATGGAGGCTTTTGTAGCTTAAAGAATACCCCAAAATAATTTTTTTCTTTTTTATTTATTTACTTCCAAAATAAAATTCTTAACACAAAAATCTTTAAAAAATGTTTAAAGTTTCTGGAGTAAATTGTGTCAATTTCAATACTTTTATAAGTATATAACTTAACAGAATGAAGTGACAATGTTGGCTTTGGCTTATGAGAAAATAATAGACTGAATATTCTGAAAATACTCCCAATTAAAAAACTATAGAATGAGAAGGCAATATAGTTTCATTTTTGGGAGGGGTGCACATATTTGTATACATGGTCAGGGCTGAGGAGTGTGACAAGTTCCCAAGTGAGTGCAGTCAGCACCAAATGCACCAAATGGGCCTGATCCCCTATTGGAGCATGCTGGGGCCAGGTTGCATCCCTGGGACTGAATTGGGAGGATGGCACTTACCTGGACCTTGGCTGGCCTACTTAGTGTCCAGGATGGAGGATTGTCATCAGTTCAGGAGTTCCTACTCTGGTTGGTGCAGGCATATAGGCTGGGGAGTGAAGTCAGTGCCAAAATCCCAAGCTTAGTTGTTAATGTAGTGGGGATTGAACTCAGGTCCTCTTGCTTGCTCAGCAAGTGCTTTTACACACTGAGGCATCTCTCTAACCCCCAATATAGTTTTTAAGTGTCCTTGTCTGAGCATATAGTTCTAAAATATTTATCATTTTTTAAAAATTTATTTGAGAGAGTGAAAGAGGCAGATAGAGAGAGAAAAAGAGAGAGGGGGAGAGAACGGGTGTGCCAGGGCCTCAGCCACTACAAATGAACTACAAATATATGTGCCACCTTGTGCTTCTGGCTTTATGTGGGTAATGGGGAATAGAACCCCAGTCCTTGGGTATTATTTTAATATAAAAAGAAAAAGGAACAGGTTCAGGTCTGGCTGGAGCTTTCCCAGTGCCGCTTCTGTTCCCTGGCACAACTGTGGGAGAGCATGGGGGGGCGCTGGGAAGAGGCTCTGATCCTGGGAGGTGGGGCTGGCTGCTGTCCCAGGCCAGGTGTGCTGCTGGCTGGCTAACACCAGGATGCAAGCCTACTCCATATCTGTAGCACGGAAGTGATCGCAGCAAGGGAGGGAACTGGCATGCTCAGAGTGGCGGCAGGTCCGATGGCTGCGGAGGGTCCAATGGTTGCGGCAGGTCCATTGGCTGCGACCGGTGGTGGTGGGGGACCCGAAACTGGGTACCCATGGAGGCATGTCTGTGGGCCTGAGGGCCCGTGGAAGTGTTATAGCTCTGTGTGTGTTCAGCTCTGGAAGCATGGCTTCCCAGGGGAAACATGGTTCCCCATGTGTAATGGGCAAAAACCCAGGAAAAAAGCATCCATGGCAAGAAGTCCCATGATAAGAAATCCCAAACTCTTTTTATTGTAGCAGCATCGTGGGTTAAATAGAAATTGAGGAGGAGGGAGGGAAAGAAATGGACAACGGAGATTGGCAGAAAGCAACATGTGAATACCTGCTTTGCATGTGGACATGAGCTTTGGCACATATCAGATGGTGGGGGTAGAACTGCCACCTTCTAGGCACAGCTGGGGTGCGAACCTGGGTCTATGTAGCATGCTTTTTGGGGGGTTGGGGTCTCAGAGTTGAGGGTGGAGACAGGGAAACACCTACCGGGGTTAGCCACCGGGGTTTCTGACCTCATTCAACACCCTCTTAAACCTTTGTCCTCTGTGCCCTCCTTAAACAATACCACCACTTGGGTTTTGCGGGCAAGCACCTTAACCACTTAGCAATCTCACTAATACTGTTCTCATCATTTTGATAAACCCTGTGGGATTGTGTTTTTTATTAAAATTTACATTGTTTTAAAAAAAAAAAAACTCTGCCACCAATCAGCATCGAGAGACACTTCAAGGTCCGGAATGGTAACCAACCCCCAGAATCCAGTTAGTGCAGTGCTGGAAGGCACTGCACAAGCTGCCATGGGAAGCTGATCAACAACAGCTGGAGTAAACAGAGACCACTGGCATGAAACACAGTCTGCGGCCATGAGTAGGCTGACCATACCTCCTACTGGGAGAAAACAGCAAACCAAGAAAGGAGCACTCATGCAATGGAGAAACCTGGGCCTGGGGGAGACAATCAATAGCTTTTAGATTCGGCCAAATATTCCACTTAGTGAGGGGGAGCCCTTGACTGGAACTGGTAATTCAGGGCGATAGGCACCAGATCCCATACTCTTGGGCACACAAGAAAAGATGCAATAGGGGAGCGATTGATGGGGAGGCTACTAAAAATAGAATCTTGGTAATCCAGAATTGTGTATATTTGTTAACCTAGACTGATCTCACTCTCTGATGGAGAATATGTTTGTATTTTTCAGGATGCAGTGAGAGAGCTGGGGCCCATCTAATCCTACCATCCAACCGTAGGCAGATAGCTGAGATCCTGGCAAGAGATGAGCCATCACAGCCATATCGTGGAGGATCCATATGGAATCCCGTAGAGAATGATGGGATGAACAAGAGACCCACAGCCACAGCCATTCAATCAACACAGGATAAGCCATGGTGAAAGAAACCAACAATTTTTGACACAAAGACCCCCTAAGCTCACAACATTAAAGTAGCCTTAATACTCACCCACCATGACTCAGGGAACTTATCAGAGGAGGGGGCGGAAAGATTGTGAGAGCTGTGGTGGGGGAGACTATCCAGAGGCATGGCACCCCTCAGTAACAACACACTTGTGCCAGGAGAACTAGGCTGAGTACTAAGCTATCCATGGTCCCCTGCTATAAGGACTGATCCAGACGACCCACGGAGGAGGATATCCAGCTGATTGGGGATGGGGAATTGGGGAATTGGGGATAACAACTCATTGTTTGCCCACTAAATAATGTAACTCATTATGGACAATAAATATAAATTTTAAAAAATCTCTGTGTGTGGGCTGGACATGGCTCAGAAGATGGCTCAGAAGTTAAAGCTACTTGCTTGGAAAGCTTGATGGTCTGGGCTTAATTCCCCAGTACCCTTGGAAAGCCAGATACATAAAGTGATGTATATGTCTGGGGTTTGTTTGCGGTGGCACTAGGCCCTGGTGCACCCATTCTCATTCTCTATTTCACTTTCTCATTCTCTCTTTCTCTGCTTGAAAACAAACAAACAAACAAACGAAAATTTAAAAAGCTCTGGGTGAAGAAGATAGCTTAGTGCATAAAATATTTGTTATGCAATTCTGAGTACTTGAGTTCAGATCTCAGACTTCACATATAAGCTGGAAGGTTGGTTGGTTTTCTTCACCCCAGTGTACCTACTTCAAGAATTGACACAGAGACAGGTGAATATTTTGGAATCTTAGGAACTGTGAACTATGTGTGACCTTGCTTCAAAGGAAGTGCAAGGTGAAGACCTACACTCAGAAGTTGTCTTCTGATGTCCACACACATGCCATGGTCCACACTCACACATATTCATACACACACCAAATAACCAAAGAGAAAAATATTTTTTAAATCTTGTAGAAATTATAGATAAAATAAAAATTATTTATTATTCATTCTAGACAAAAATGCAAAGATGTCTTTTTAAAGGCACAGTTGGACTTTCAAGAAGGAAAATCGTCACAAGTGAAGAGTAAAGATGACTCTACAAATTAGCTTGGTAAGTGACTAATACCCTGAGTACGTTTGTCAATACCAGGAACCTAAAATTTTTAGTATTAATCACCATGTAGGCGACACGCTATGAGAATTAGGAAAATTATTGTGTTGGAACAGAGACCTCTGCAGAAAGTAAAGACTCTTAAAGGACAGTGAGGTTTTTTTTTTTTAAAAAAGGAAATCACAGGAATATAGCTTAGTGGTAAAGTGAATGCTTGGATTGTGTGAGGTCCAGCTTTTAATCCCTAGCACTACAAAAAAATAACAAAATGAGGATACTTTCAGAAAAACCCAAAACAGAAACTCAGTAAAGGAATTTCTAAAAATACATATCAGTATGCAGAAAAACAATCCTAAAAGGGAAGTTTGAGATTTATAAAGCAATGATGTCTAATTTGGTGGTTAAAACCACTATATTAAAATATCAGCTGTAAGCATAAATTGTAACAAAAGGATGGAGATTAGCATTCTAAATTTCGAGGACAGTACTTTAGACCTTATGTACACATGATAATTAAAGAGCAATCATTAAACAGAAGAGTGAAATCAAAGGAACAATTTGGAAAAAAAGGAAAAGAGGGAAAACATGGAAAAAGCAGGAGGGATAGCAAAACTAAAATAGCAAAAATAATTCAAAATATGGCAACAATTAAATATATCACAATAAAGTATAAATGGACTAAACTCACCAGTTAAAACACCATTATCCTCAGATTGGATTAAGACAAAGCAAAACAATACAAAAATTTGCTATACTCCAAAGGAAACTTAAAATACAAAGACATCATACACCAGAATAGTTAATGTTAGCTCTTATAACAACCCTAAGAATTGTTGAGGCCTAACACAACAAAGTTTCTCCCTGTATTTCTTCCTCCTTGTGCTGAGGATAGGTCAATGGGCCTTGCACATACTAGGCAAGTGTTATATGGCCATTATATTACCCCTGCCCCAGCCCCAGCCCCAAAGTTTATTTCTTGGTTCACATCACAGTTCATCAAGTAAGGCTACTGCTCCAGCTGTCACTTCTTTAATCAGTGATAAAAGAATCAAGAGTCTTTAATTCTACTTCTTGCAATTCTTGGCCCCAGGGTGTGTGAAGGTGGGGATGGAGTTAGAGGAAATGGAAGACCATGAATTCATGCAAAACGTTTTAGGGGTCAAGCCTAGAAGCAGTACATATATATATATATATGGTTTGATATAACCCAGGCGCTTGGATAACAGAAGAAACCAGTAGTTTGCCCTTATCAGGAATGTGAATTTATTGATTCCAAATAAAACTGATAAATATTACTGAAAATAGTCTTTATATGTGAAAAATATCCAAATTAGATGCATCATCCTGTCCCAGGTGCTTATAATAGTCATGATTAGAGATGCTATGCCATGCCTTCAAGAGCAATGAGTGCATTTTCATTTCATTCTAATTCAGAAGAGGCTATTCAGAAGCCATTCTGTAAAACCAACAGGCTACTAAAAATAAGACTCAGGAGTGGTCTTTTATCCTGTAAATTCAAGTATTTACTTTAAGAGTGGCTTGCTCAAATATTTTTTAAATAAATAAAAACAGAATAAAAGTCTCAGGGATCAATTTACTGATATTTTCCTTTTAAAAATATTTTTATTTATTTATTTGCAGGCAGACAGAGATAGAAGAGACAGAGAGAATGGGCATGCCAGGGCCTCCTGCTGTTGCAAACAAACTCCAGATGCATGCACCTCTTTGTGCATCTAGCTTTTCATGGGTACTGGGGAATCAAACCCTGTCATTAGGCTTTTCAGGCAAGCAACTTAACTGCTGAGCAACCCCTCCAGCCCTATTTATATTTTCTTCAACAAGATTAAAATTACTAGTTCCAGGACATCTAATATGGGTAATTATTTATTCAGATTAAAGTCCAGTCAGTAAAAACCTTTGACAACTATGGTAATACAAAAGGGCTGACAAAAGTGTCTTGCATTTAATTAGGAGAGGATGCCAAAGGCATTTCTATTGTCCTTTTATTTATAGATACATAAGGATATTGACAAATAACACTGGTTTACTGTCAATTAGCTGTGCATCAAAGTAATGAAGACAGATTAATAAACAGGTCTTCACACCACTCAAATACTTCATCTTCGTCTTCAAATTCTTTTTCTTCTTCCAATGTGCTGAATGTTGGAGATTCCATAATTGCAAAAACTTCCAAAGATGGGATGCGGAAGATGACTTTCTTTTTTGACTTTGCTTGTGATGTGTCTTTTTGTACTTCCTAGGCAGAATTACAAATAGGAGTAGAAAGTATATTATATTTGGCTTCTGCTACTTTATATATTTTTATTGTCTATTTTCATTTAGCCTCATCCATCCTCCCATAATTAAAAATTGTAAAGTAACAGATCAATACATTTTATTGTAAATATTCCTACAATGTAGAGGTGTAGAAACAGAATTTACATAGTACAGATTTATAGTTTTACTTTTAATTTACTTATTTTGTGTGTGTGTATGTGTGTGTGTGTGTGTGTATGCGTGGGAATGGGCATGGGCATGCAAGGACCTCTTGCAAATGAACTCCAGACGAATGCACCACTTTTTGCATTTAGCTTTATGTGGGTACTTACTGCGGAATCAAACTCTGGCCAACTGGCTTTGCAAACAAGACTCTTTATCTCCTGAACCTTCACAGTATAGCTTTTAGAAGTTTAAATAGAACCTCACCAGCCTATAGCTTCAACTACTCAGGAGGCTGAGGTGGGAAGATCACTTGAGCCCAAGAGTTTGATGCCATCTTGGGCAAAACAAAAAGTTTCCATATATCTCAAAAATAACATAACTGGGCATTTAGATCAGTGGTATCTACATAGTGACCCTGTGTTCAATTACAGGTACCATACAACAGTAATATTTTAGACGGATGACTTTTGTTCTAAGAAAAGTATCATCAAACATGTGCTGAATCTGACAGTCAACATATAGAAACAACAGGGCTTTTTCATCCTAACCAAAACAGCTGATATTTACTGGAATAGCCACGATTATTTTGTTTTAGAGGCAGGGTCTCATTGTAGACCAAGCTGACCTGGAACTTACTCTGTAGCCCAGTCTGGCCTTGGACTCCCAGTGCTTCTCCTACCTCACTCTCCTGATTACTGGATTGAAAGCATACACTACCACCACACTTGCCTCACTAATGTTTTTAAGAAAAAAATTGTTTTGAGATAGCATCTTCCTTTTCAGCTCAAGTTGGCGTTGAACTTGCTATTGTAACCCAGGCTGGCCTTGAACTCATGATTGTTCTGCTTCTGTCTCCTGAGTACTGGGATTTATAGATGTGCGCCATCGTGCCTGGCTGTTTAAACATTTTAAAGTCATGAGTTACCAAGGTGAAAATAGGTTTATATGATCCAAAGTGTATCATGCCAAAGATGCTTGCATTTTGAATTTGTAGATTAGCAAAATCTTACTTCTGCAAGTAGAATTACTTACAGGCAGTTTGAATCTTGTTCAAAATAGTGATTTCAGTACAAGTTAAACTTACAGCAGCTTGTAAGGCCTTCTCTTCTTTAGCTCTTAAATAGGCTTTTTTCATTTTTTCAACTCTCTTTACAGCTTCCTTGGATTGACGACCCAAATGTCTCATTTCACTCTTTCGTTGAGAGGTGTGATAAAAAGGACCAATAGTTGTAGTGGTTGGATACCTAGAAATTGAATGTGTTATAGACAGAAAAACACAAGCCAAAATTTAAGTGTAAAGCAAGTTGTAAACTGTACTAAAGCATTCTCTAGGAAATATGTCACAGACCTCAGTATATGGAGCATGGGCGTTTTCGGAGAAAGTTGTCATTTTTATTGGAGCTCACATTATTCTTCACCTAGCGTCATGGTTTGATCCAGGTGTCCCCCACAAACAAATGAATGTGTTCTCAGTGATCAATGTTCAGCTGATGGCAGTTCAGGAATTAGAACCTCGCTGGAGCTGTGTTGTTAGGGGTGGGCTTATGGGGGTTATAAGCCAGCTTCCCCTTGACAGTATTTGGCTCACCTTCTTGCCACTATTTACAGTGCTGTGGCGAAGGTGATGTCCATCCTCTACTCATGCCATCATTTTCCCTGCCAGGATGTAGTCTCCCCTCAGGTCCATAAGCCAAATAAACCCTTTCCTCCACAAGCCGCTTTTGCTTGGGTTCTTTCTGCATAGCAACAGAGAAAGCTGACTGCAACACCTAGCTTTTATGGAGACATATAGGTGATGATGTAGACAAATGATGGTGACGATGATGAAAATGAAAAATAAACATCTGTTATCAGTTTAAAATAAGCCCTCCTGGAAAACTGCAGGAACATACAGTGCCATTCAGATCTCTCTGTGTTTGCATGCTGTGTATATGTGTGTGGGCTTGCGTGCGGGTTCATGTGCCCATGTGTACACAGGTGTATGGAAGCCAGAGGTTGACACAGGGTATCTTCCTCAATCTCTCCCTACTTTATTTACTGAGGCAAGGTTCTAACTTGATTTGACAAATTTTGCTTTCTATCTTGTCCTGGGAATGCCATCTGCACCCCGCCCCCCAGCACTGGGGCTACAGCTGGGCTTCCATACCCACCCAGCAGTTACATGAGTGCTGGGCATCTGAAGGTATGTTCTCACACTTACCTGGCAAGTACTTCTTCATCCACTGAATTATCTCCCTAGTTCACAAATCCTTTTTTACAAAACACCACAAATGACACCAGAAAAGTATCACACTTAATAGTAGTTGAAGAATTAAGCTATTTTTAAATTTGATTTTTAAGGTTAGCATATAAAGCAAAGGGTTTCATCATGAAACTCTTTTTATAAAACAGTGTTGGGACTCAGGAATAGTTGCTGTCACTCAAACAATCACCCCTGGCCTACCATTACAGATCAGATCAACCTAATGCCACCTGGTTTGATTGATCAGCCTAAGGGCTTGTTCAAAATAAGTCCATGTGCAGGAAAGGTTGAAAGTGCCCTAGAAGTAAGTCTATCCCTGCCAGCCAACTCTTAACCAGTGACTGATGGCTGTTGGTGTGTCAACACCCTGACCAACTTGCTTGCTAACACACACACACACACACTATTTTATCTGCCTTCCCTTTTCTTCACTGCCCTATGTCCTAAGTGGTTCTTGGAATCAACCTCCAACTAAACTGCTCAGACTCAATTCCTGGTTTCAGAGTTCGTTTGTGGGAGATCCCAAACTAAGACTGCATTTAAAGAAGTCTTTACCAAAGTAATCTTTCCTCTTCAATTGATTCAGAATTTGGCTAGTTATTTGACTCTTAAATGACTCATTCTTGGATAATTAGTTGTATGAGTCCAAATACAATGTTAATACATGTTATATATAGTGGCAATGAATATTACATCATTTATTTGACCTTGGTGGTAATTGGGTTAAATTCTATATTCAGTAGGATGAGTTAGAGAAAAATCTATTACATAGTGACAGGCTGTACCCTACACCAGTCTTTCTTTCTGGCAAGTGAATAACCTTAATCATAAAATAAAGGAGTTAAATTATGTTGTTGGGTCAGCACCTCTCATCACTCCTAAAACCCCCAACATGGTTGCCTGACAGTGGGTCATCAGTGTTTTGTTCATGGTCAAAGGGATATGTTTCATTTCAAATAAGTGTGTGAAAATATACTACCAATAAGTCTTTTTCAGTTTTTCCATCACATTCTTTTTCTTAAAAAAATGCGTACTAAATTTGTTAATAAGATGGGCTAGGTGAGACTTAGTAATGGAAATAAAAAGAAAAATAATTGGAGTGATTACATTCTGTCCATGCTGCTTCTGATCAGAATATATCTAGTTAGCTACAACATACATTTCGCAAATGGGAATTGGTTCACATGCTATTGGTAAAGAAGGAAATACTGTCACTGTAACTTATGTGTAATTTACTCTAGGCAAGGGGAGCCAGAAGAGCAAGAATATGATCATGGCTTTCCAATGCAAAGAAAACCCCTGGGCTCTGCATCTTGGGCAGTGGGAGCTCTATTGGCTGGATTTGCGAAAACAAAAATTAGCAGGTGCACTTGAGCCTCTCTCCCTAGAGAGGCACGCCCACCCATCATACTGCCCTCCACCATTTCCTTGTGAGAATGGCTCTTGCTTGTTGGCAGGTTGCACTGCCTCTTGTGTCCACTTAAAAGGCAGTCCTGCTGGCCCAAGGCTTCTCTTTCATCAGCACCATCTCTGTGTTTCTCCTTAATCACGTTGCAATTTTTATATTTGCTGGGGGAAGCTTTTTGCCACCCTGAGTTACTGGTCTAGTGGTACACATCATCTCCCAGCATACCAGTCGGCCTTTTTGCTAGTGTTCTGCTTATGAAGTTACACATGTTTTGGGCAATCTGCTTCAACCCTATTTTCCCCATAGATCTTATTATCTTTTGTGAGATCTGAAGCAGTAAAGAAACTTTTTTAGAAATGTCTTTAGTGTTGGAACCCCAAGAAAAGAGTTCTTTTACCTAAAGTCAGAAAGGACCCGTAGTTGGTTCTGACGTATCACCTCTGTTCGTGGTTTCTGTAGCAAATACTTCCTTGCTTGTCATAAGCGGCTAGAGAGTACTCTAGCCTGTGCATAAGCAAGTACGTCACACATCATCATTGCCTTGGGAATGGACTTGAGGCTCAATGTTCGCCAGCAGTTATTCTTGCCACCAGAATATGCAGGGTTGTCATCCACAAGTCTGCAATACTACATGGGAAAAATCATTTGGAGCGGTTGGCTGTGGGTGCTTTGTAATAATTATAGATATATTCCCCCCAACCCCCACCCCTCCACACACTTAAATGCCACTTCATCCAAAGCAGATTCCTTGGTCTCATCTTCAAATTCTATCAACATCACTCTTCTGTGAGTCTTGTTTTTAAATTTATTTATATATTTACAAGGAGAGAGAAAGCCCTGGGTTCAATCCATAGCATTGCATAAACTGGATGTGGTGTCTATATTAAACATTGCATTAACTGTGGCACAACTTGAATCCTAGCACTATGGAGGTGAGACAGGAGGATCATGAGTTCAAGACCAGCCTTGGCTACCTAGTGAGTTTAAGGCCAGCTTAGGCTACCTAACAGCATCTTTAAAAAAACTAAAAATTAAATAAAAAACAAATCAAATTATGCTAGATGAAGTTAGTTTATTCAAGCCTTTTTTTTAGGGGAGAGGACTTTGGTAGAGATTGAATTCAAGTTGCTTCACCATTGTACTATATCTCCAGTCTGTTTTATTCACAACTTTATTGAGAGTCACATACCATATTATTCTTCCATTTAAAGTGTACAATTTAATTTTCTTAGTATTTTCACAGTTGATAAGTTTTCTTTTAATTTTTTGCAAGTGTGTGTGGTGTGGTGTATGCATGTGTATATGCTGATGTGATGCCTCATACACTTACCTGCAGGGCCCTGTGGGCTCACCTGTGGTGGCTTGAGGAGAATATTATTCACCTGCCTGTTTTATCTTTAAGACAGAGTCTCTTCACTCTGATTGCTGTGGAATCCACTCATTCCCTACAGGACTGGGATTACAGACATCAGTGGCTACACCTGGCTATTTTATGTGGATTATGGAGATTTGATCTCAAGTGATCTCAGGCCTTCTCTGGCCCTCATGCTTTCTTAGCTCATGGTTGATAAGTTTAACAAAGAAATTATAGGACTTCTGGTTCAAGATGGCCACAGGAAACAAGGGTCAGTGTTTCCAAAGGTGATCCAGGTCGTGGACACAAGCTGCAGTCACGCTCTGAGCTCCAAACACCCCAGCATAGGATCCTCACCACTTGAAGCCGACATCGTGGACCAGCACTCGCTGGAGGCTGTGAGTGGTCCGGCAGCACCCCAGCAGGCAGCCTCAGCTTGCGGCTGCCTGCAGCTTTCCAGCAGCCTCTGCCGGCTTCCCTCAGGTTTCTTTCCCGTTCCTCCCGGCCTCTGCATCTCCTTCCTCTTTAATTTTTATTTTTTCTATTGTTTTTTTTCCTTCTTTCCTCCCGCCCGCCAACCTGTGGCTTCCTGCCTGGCTTCAGCCGGCTTCCCTAGTGCTTTTTCCCCCACTCCCGGCCTCTGTATCTCTTTCCTCTTTCCTCTTTAATTTTTATTTTTTATTTAATTTTTATTTTTTCCCCTGCCTATACGGCTTCCCTCATGCTTCTTCCCTGCTCCTGGCCTCTGTATCTCTTTCATCTTTAATTTTTATTTTTCATTCTTTTTTTTTTTTTTTTTTTTTGTTTTTCGAGGTAGGGTCTCACTCTAGCCCAGGCTGACCTGGAATTTACTATGTAGTCTTAGGGTGGCCTTGAACTCATGGTGATCCTCTTACCTCTGCCTCCCGAGTGCTGGGATTAAAGGCATGCACCACCATGTCTGGCTTATTCTTTATTTTTATTTTTTCCCAACCCACAGACCTATGGCTTCCCTGCCTGGACTCAGCCAGCTTACCTTGTGCTTTTTCCCCTGCTCCTGGCCTCTGTATCTCTTTTCCCTTTATTTTTTATTTTTATTTTTTCCCCACCTGCCGTCCTGCAGCTTCCCTGCCTGGCCTCAGCCGGCTTCCCTCATGCTTTTTCTCGTTCCTAGGCTCTGCATCTCTTTTCTTCTTAATTTTTATTTTTTACTTCTATTGTTTTTTTTTCCTTTTTTTTCTTTCTTCTTCCCCACCTGCCAACCTGCAGCTTTCCTGCCCACCCCCTGCCAGCTTCCCTCGTGTTCTTCCCCCAAGCCCAACCTCCTTGTCTCTCTTTATCCTTTTTTCTTTTCTTTTTTCTTTTCCCTTCTTTTTCTTTCTTTTCCATGGTTTTTCCTGCCCACAAATCCCTCCAGCTTCCTTGAGCCCCAATCCCCTGGGGATTCCCCACTCGCCTACCCTTGTGGCTTCCCCAGCGCCAGCTCCCCGCGGTTTCCCTGCCCACCGACCCTGCATACTCCCCCAACGCCAGTCCCTTAGGTATTCCCTAGTGCCCTTTTCTGTGGTTTCCCCACACGCCTGCCAGCTCCTGAAGTTTTCCCTCGGGCTGGTTCCAGCGGTTTCCCCACACCATAACTAGTCACTGGGCAGCCCGTGACAGACAACTGACCCCCTTCCTCCATCTTACTTAGTCCCTGAAGGACCCCACACCCCACTAGCAAGCTACATAGGACTCATCATTCCACCCTCCACCTACCTAGTTCCCCCCCACCAGGCTATCTCCAGTATCACCATCAAAGCCTAGCCTCTGATGTGAGGACACACACAGATTTAACAAGTGAGTGCCCAACCCTACCTGTGGAACCCAGTGTACTCCCTGTCCACACTAGCGAAGTATAGACAGATCAAAGACATTCCACCAATCACCCCAAGTGGAACCAAAATGGGCAGACCTCAACATAAGAATATTACACCAGATAAGGAAACCATGCCAAATGACAACAATACTACAAAAGAGAGAGAGCATAAGCAGGCACAGGATGATATGACACTAAACCCTGATCATACTGGCACATACCCTAAGAAGAACTTCATGTTGCTCATGGAAAGAGTACAAAGTCAGCTCACAAGCTTAACTACCAGGCTTGATATAGTAGAGGAAAATCAAGTGGACTTAAAAAGAGAATTGATGGAAATAAAGGCAAAACAGCAAACTGAAGTTATCAAGAACCAATTATCCAAATTAAGCGAAGACATGCAAATATAAGAATGTGTATCAGGAAGAAGTAAATAAATCAAACCTTGAAATGAAAACACATCTCAACAGGATGATAGAAGCAACCCAAAAAGAAGTTTCAGAAAACAAAAATCACATTGAAGTAATAATAATAACCTCCCTAGAATCTCTCACCAACAGAATCACTAATTGGGAAAATAGAACCTCAGACATGGAAGACAAAGCAGAGGAGAATATGAGGGAAATCAGAAATTTGACGAAATTCAAAGAGCAAGTGAACAAGAATCGAGAGAAATGTGGGATACCATAAAAAGACCTAATATCAGGATCATGGGGATCCCAGAAGGAGAAGAAAACCAGGCTAGGGGCTTAGAAAATATTTTCAACAGAATTATTCAAGAAAACTTTTCTTACCTTGCAAGAGATAATCCCATATATCTAAAAGATATATGCAGGACCCCAAACAAATTGGACCAAAGGAGAACCTCTCCAAGAGATATCTTAATTACAATGCCAAACATTGAGGGTAAAGAAAGAATACTTAGAGCAGCGAGGGAAAAAAATTCATCACTTATAAAGGCAAACCCATCAGAATAACTGCAGACTTCTCTATAGAAACCTTAAAAGCCAGAAGAGCTTGGAATCAAGCTATTCTAGGCCTAAAGAAGTACGGAATTCAAACTAGACTACTGTACCCAGCAAAGTTATCCATTATAATAGATGGAGAAATGAAAGTATTGCATGAAACTAACCAGCTCTACAATTACTTGAACACAAAACCAAACCTTCATAGGATACTACATGAGATATCCCACGCAGATGAGACAAGCAACTGACCCCAGGAAAATAACAGAGAACCAGCAAGGTAACTCCAAAGAGATAACAACAACAGCTCAGTTATCAACCCTCAGAGTCTCTCCATCATGGCAGGGCTTAAATCAAACCTCACAGTTATAACTTTGAATGCAAATGGACTTAACTCTCCTATAAAAAAGACACAAGATAGCAGGGTGGATCAAAAAAATGGACTCTTCCATTTGTTGCCTTCAGGAAATGCACCTTATTGCTAAAGACAGTAACCTACTGAGAGTAAAATGATGGAAAACAATTTTTCAGGTATGTGGGAATAATAAAAAAGCAGATATAGCTAATCTAATATCTGACAAAATGGACTTTAAACCGAAATCAATAAAAAAAGATGATGATGGCCACTTCCTACTTGTCAAGGGAACGATCCAACAATAGTAAATATGTATGCACCAAATGCAAGGGCCCCTCAGTTCATAAAGCATAAATTACTCAAAAGCAAAGCAGATATAGACACTAACACCATCATAGTAGGAGACTCCACTGTCACCCCTAGACAGATTGTCCAAAGAAAAGACAAGAAGGGAAATAAAGTTGTTAAATGGCACAAGCTAGGGATAACAGACATTTACAGAACATTCCACCCCAAGGACACAGATTATATATTCTTCTCAGCAGCGCATGGAACTTTCTCCAAATTGTCCACGTACTAGGCCATAAATCATCCCTCAACAAATTTAGGAAGATCAATGTAATCCCTGCATCATATCAGACCACAACACATTAAAGCTGGAAATTAACAATGGGAGAAGATCCAAAAATTTCAACAGATATTGGTGTTTAAACAATTCGCTCCTGAACAAGGAATGGGTCAAACAAGTAAACCAAGAAAGGAGCACTTGTGAAATGGAGGAGCCAAAGCCTGGGGGAGACAATCAATAGCTTTTAAATTTGGCCAAATATTCCACTTAGTGAGGGGGAGCCCTTTACTGGAACTAGGGACTTAGGGTGATATGCACTGGGAGTCGGACTCTTGGGTCCCCAAGGAGAGATGCACTATATGAGCGATTAACAGAGAGGCTACTAAAACTAGAATCTAGTTAATTCAGAAATGTTTGTCTCAGTTAACCTATTCTGTTCTCACTCTCCAATGGAGATTCTATTTGTATCTTTCAGAATGCTGCGAGAGAGCTGTGGCTCACCGAACCCTACCAAGCAACCGCAGGCTGATAGCTGACATCCTGGCAAGAGATGAGCCACCCCAGACATACCAGGGAGGATCCATATGGAACCCCACAAAGAACGATGAGATGAGCAAGTGACCCATAGCCACAGCCAACCAATCAACACAGGATAAGCCAGACACCAATGATTTTCAACACAACCTAAAGTAGAAGTACAGAGACCTCTAAGACCTCAACAATAAAGCAGCCTTAATACTCACCCACCATGACTCAGGGAACTGAGCAGAAGAGGGGGCAGAAAGATTGTAAGAGCCATGGTGGGGGAGAACTCCCAGAGAGATCACCCCCTTAGTAATATCATACTAAGGTGGGTGGAACTGAGTTGACTCCTAGGCTATCCATGGTTCCCAGCCCCAAGGACTGATCCAGACTACCCACGGACGAGGATATCCAGATGATTGGGGATGGGGAAGAAGGGCATTGGGGATCGGGGGATAACAACTCATTGTTTGCCTATTAAATATTGTAACTCATTATGGACAATAAAAAAGTTTTAAAAATTTTTAAAAAAGAAATTATAACACTTTCATTCTCAATGTTTCTAATGTTTTAAATTATTGAATACTAAACATGTTGAAATTTTCTTTCATTTACCTACTTATTTATAACAGAGAATTTTTAATGTTTGTTTTTGTCTTGAGACAGTATCTCTCTGTATAGCTCAGGTTGGTCTGGAATCCACTATGTAACCCAAGCTGGTCTGGAGCATACTATCTAGTCCAGGCTGGCCTTGAACTTGAGATCCTTCTTCTTCAATCTCCTGAGTACTGGGATTACATACATACCTTAGCACATCCAGCTGTTTCTAATGTGTTAACAAAATATATTTATTTAATTAATTTATTTGAGAGAGAATGAATGGGTATGCCAGGACCTCTTTCCCGTGCAAATTAACTCCAAATGCATGCATCACTTTTTGCATCTGGATTTATGTGAGTATTGGGGAATTGAACCCAGGCTGGCAGTCTTTGCCTGCACGTACCTTTCACCACTGAGTCATCTCTCCAGCCCTCAACAAAATATTTTAAAGGTCGTGGGACATAAAACTTTCCCTATTGCTGAAGTTTGCTTTGTATGGGGCTGGGTATGTAGCTCAGTGGGAGAGTGCTTGACTAGCACATGCGGAGTCCTAGGTTCAAGCTCCAGTACATAAATGTAAAACATTATGAAAATTTGGGAAAGATACAGCCCAGTATAGTGGGACATATGTCTAACCCCAGCATTTAGGAGGTGGAGGCAGGAAGATTAGGAGTTCAAAGTCATACTTAACCACATAGGAAGTTGGAGGCTGGCCTTGGCTACGTGTCATGTGTGTGTGTGTGTGTGTGTGTGTGTGTGTGTGTGTGTGTGTGTGTGTGTGTGTGTGTGTGTAATGCTCAAGTGTGTGGAGAGTGCGTGTATACTGTATGCCTCAGAGTCTCTCACTGAACCCGGAGCTCACATTTTTTTTTAGTTAGACTGTCTCTGCCCCCCCCCACAGGACTGGGGTTACAGATGTGTTGGCCACATCAGCCACATGGGCTAAGGATTGAAATCAGGCCCACTCAGGCCTTCATGCTTGCATGGCAAGTGGTCTTACCAGTGAGAAATCTCCCCAACCTCGAGATCTTGTTTCAAAAACAAAACAAAACAAAAATGTGCTTTGTATGAGTTCAACTAGTATCACCATCATTTTAGTCCCACACTACCATACACAGTGAGCATCTCAGACCTTTCGATGATTTGCTGTGTCACTTACTGAGTGATCTTGGGCAAATTTTTGGACCTTGTTATAGCTTCACTTTTCTCATCTATAAAAAAAGTGTCATAAGGGGCTGGAAAGATGGATCAGCAGTTCAGGCACTTGCATGCAAAGCCTTAACTCAATTCTTCAGTACCCATGTAAATCCATATGCACAAAAGGGTGCATGTATCTGGAGTTCATTTGCAGTGTCTAGAAGCCCTGGTGGGCCCATTCTTTCTGTCTGTTTCTCTTCTGTCACCTGCCTGCCTGCCTGCCTGTCTCTGCTTGCAAATAAATAAATAACAATATTTTAAAATTTTAAGAAAAGGGTCATAAGATTTACAACCTGGTAGATCAAAGGAGATACACCTTAAAGAGTTAAAAAAAAATTCCATAACAGGCTCAGTAAGTATCCACAATCATCTTCTCTTTTTCTTCCATTGTAGTTATCTGGAGACTCCTCTCTATGACTGATGTTCTTAGCAAAGATAGTTGGCATCCCCAGCTCTATTTATTTAATGGCCCAATTCCCTGGTTTAATAGGTTAAGTCTCTAAAACAAGGAAAATACAGCCAAGTGTCTCTAAGGCACTGCATTAATTTCATATGTCACTCTGAAGCAATTGAGTGAAGAAGTTAAGGACATATATATACTATTATCATATTATGAGTCAGAATTTTGGTAAGCCTTGTTTCTTTAGAACTTGCAAACTTGTGGAAATATTGCCTGCCTCTTTGAGTTGTTATGAAAATAACAAGAGTTAGTGTTACAGAAGCATTTGCTGTTATGATTATTCAGCTTAATTGGCCCAACTCAGCATTGCTACCTATCCAGTTATGCAAACAGGAACCACACCAGACATAATTCTTTAGCTGCCCTCCCTTTGTGTTATCCATGCATGCTGCTTTTACTCTATCTCTTTAAAAATTTTTTTAAAATTTTATTTATTTATTTATTTTTAAATATTTTATTTATTTACTTGCAAGGAGAGAGACAGAGACAGACACACACAGAGAGAGAGAGAGAGAGAGAGAGAGAGAGAGAGAGAGAGAGAGAGAGAGAGAGAGAGAGAGAGAGAGAGAGAGAGAGAGAGAGAGA